>PYAF01004620.1:728720-769034 GCA_007407185.1 Glycine tomentella
ATTAATTATCTTATAAGTCATTCCTAAGACGTTGTATGAAAAATTGAATTGATAATGCATGAAAATTAACTAAAACAATAATATGATAAAAATGTCGTATACATTTATCATCTATAACTAATAAAGATGATACTAACATCTTTTTGAGGCAAAAAGATGATACTAACTTTTAATATATATGTACACATTTCTTGACATACTAGATCTGTATTGTAATTTCACACTCTAATTTCACTTCTTTTTTTAATAATGTTGTGTTATAAATTAATTACTCTCATTCTAATAATTTTACCAAAAAAGATAAAAAAATAATGTGGATAGACATACAATAATATTTGTCTTTTCGTTAGTATAAATTAAATAATATAATTCTTTAATCATTCTTTTGTGACTTCATACTGTTTGTTAGCAGACATGCTTGTATTGTTTGAGTTGATTTCGTCTTAGTTTGTCCCATGTACATATAAAGAACTATCAGAAAGAACAGTAATCTGTGGCTGGCAAAGTGCCACCATTTCTAAGTCAAAACATATCAACAACAAGAAGGACAATAATGAAGTTAGTTAATTAAGTTGGACAACTTCAGAAAAGGATCTTCAACTCTAACATCTTAATCTTAGAACCTGTACGGAACCTTGGCCTAATTAGTCTGTCTCTTGTTACTCTCAAGGGATATATTATTTAATGATCATTCATAATATGTATCCAAATAGAATTGTTAGCAGTTAGCACTTGACACACTCGTTTATCCTTGAATAATATTTTTTTTATCTTGTCGTAAGTCGTTGTTAGAGTCTTTCACTCTCACAACTTTCAATTTTTTTAGTAGGTTATTGAACTAATTATCAATCTACAGTTTAGTCATATTTAAAATACTGTCTCTCTCCAAAAATATATTAGGTGAAAATCATCAAAATAAATTATCTTTTACAAACTTAATATATGTTATTTACTAAATTATATTTAAGAGTTTTTTTTTTTTTTTTTGTTATCTTCACATGGAGTTTTATCACATTCACGTACTTAGTCAATAATATATACCATACATTGTCTGTAAATTTTGTACCATAAAGAATCTACCAGTTTTTAAAACATATTGGAATATATACAATTCAATTATTATTATTTTTTCTATGTTTTTCGACATAGAACCTTCAAACGCCTGATTATTTTTCAAGAAATTAGTCTGTCAATGAAGGAAAAAAAAAAACAATTTTAGGGATATTCATTAATTGCCTTCAATCAGTGTTGGACCCTCGAGTTTCAACATATCAGTTAGTATCAACCTTGCTGTTGCTTCATGCCCAAAAACTATTGATTGCTGATGATGACTGCCATATACATTGAACAATAACTTTTTTCAGAAGGTTCAGTCAAAAAAAAAATAAAAAATTCAGAAGGATGCATGAGCCAATTTCAAGGACGTGCAAATTCACACGCCGATAATTTATTAACCTACCTGTTACCAAACTAACTTTGAATTTAAGAGGCAAATGTTGTGTATTTTAATAGAATTTTGTCAGATTCATTATGAGCTAGGGTCTCGTCCCTGGGCTAGGGACGAATGATCCTATTTGAGAAATATTTAGGTTAATACTCTATGCATACCTCAGTTTTCTTTATGCAATTATGTGATAGGAACATAGTTATGTGAGAAATTATGTGAACCGTGTTATATTGTACCTAATTTTACAGAATACAATTTACACACGTCATTATTCATTTTAACATTATACCAGTTTGCTTAAAAATTCGTTGCTATCGACCTAACAAACAGGTGGGTGTTTCTTTTGTAATGCCACAAAGACAAATTAAAATTTGATACAAACAGACATGAATCGGATGGTTTGGTGGTTATTTTTTATCCAGATGTGTGGTAATGATTTCATGGAAGTGTAATTAGGTGAATTATTTTTGTTATTATTATAAAAAAGAATAATAAATATAAATTATTAAATTATATTTGAATCTGAAGATATTAAAAGATAAATGTACATAATTTTTGAAGTTATTATATATGTGACCATTAATTAACAATTTGTAATTTTAACTATATTTGTATAATCCATATTTATAACTTTATTAAAATGAGTATTGTTCTCATAATGATATGTTCCAATCATTTCATTACTTTAACAAATATGTCCATATACAAAATATTGTAATTACAAAGATTAAAATTTTATAAAACATATGTAACTACAAATAGTGAACACAATCGCATGGAGTTACTAGCTAGACAAGCACTAATTTACACCTTTGTGAAAACCATTTCTTTGTTGGTTTATTTTGCATATAGGATTTTATTTGTTGGTGTAGGCCAGTTTCCTTCGGGGTTTGATGCGACCTAACCAAAACATTCAAAAGTATAATTTACCCCTCTACCTAGTTCATTAGGTATTTTATACTTGTCTTGCGATATATCCTCCTATCATTAGGAAATCAATTAAGGATTAGTTACTGGCAACACGGTAGGTGTATCACCGTTTTTTTTTTTTTTTTGGACTGTTAGTATCACACTAGATTGGATTTTACAATGGCTATAATACATGAGTCGGGTTAGGGTTGGGTTAATGGATGATCAGACCCAGAAGATATACAAGCATTTAGCTTTGACCTTAAAAGGCAAAGATGCTAAAATAAAAATGAATGATAGATCGGATAGATGGATAATCCGACTTGAAGGATAGTCCTCCAAACCTATGAAGTGAAGTGACTATAATAAAAAATGAATGATGAATATGTGTTATTGAGCTGCTCGAATTCTTCAAACATCTTTCAGATATTTTTCTGTGTTAATTTCATTAAAAAATAGAATAAAACACTATAAATTTATAACTTTAACATTTTCTAAATAAAAACTAAGAAGAAACTAAATTCCTAATTTTTAAATTCAAAAGAAACATTAAAAAAGAGAAAATTAGATAATTGTTACAAATTACATATTGATAACAATTACCAATTTACCTCAAATTTTATAAACTAAAAAATTAAGCTTTTATTTCTTTTTCAATTCAATCCTCCCACTAATAAACCTTTTTAAAGACAACCATTTGTCCTTATTTTTCGCTATGGTTTATATATATTAAAAATCATTTACCTTATATTTTACTAAAAGGGAAGAAAAAACTAAATCACTGCACTAGAAACAAGAAATTAATTGTTTTAAGTCAATTGATAGTGTTATTATAATAGAATTTGAGAGCAATGACTGCTATTTTTAAAATTTGAGTATGAAAACAGATTAAAAAACTATATAAAACTATGTTGAAAATGAATCGAAATTATAGAACCAATTTTTTTACACAGATTTTAAACATATCGAACCTAATAAATTTCTCTCTGATTAATGATTTTAAAAACGTAAACCTATGTAAGGTTAACACAGATAAGAGGATTAATTTTCCTAACTAATTAATTTCTAAACCAAAGTTCAACTCTCCCCATTCTTGCTATATATGCTGTTTATATATTATACAGTGTTTTTCCACTTGCTAGTAATTATGTAATTGGCAGAGAGAAAAGAAGAAAAAAACAATGAGTAGTGGGTTGGTTATAATAATAGAACTAATAGCTACTAATTTCAAGGAAAAAGATCATAATATAATTGTGTATATGACTGGTGACTTCCAAATAGAAAAGTCATACAATGTTGCATTTCGAATAGCGCATGCATTTCCAGATTCAATCTATTTCAACGTGGTACATGTTTCATTCTTATTCTTTTTTTACTATTCTCTTTTCTGAGAATAATCGAAGGAAAACAAACGAAAGTGCACGATTTATATAGGCATGGAAGTAAGTTGAAACGTGATTTTTGGATTATTCGTACAACTAACTAGATAGGTGCGAAGCTTTTTCTTCCTTATGCTACAAGTAAATTACCAAAAATTATGCATAAAAATATTGTAAAACAAAATGTTAGTTTCATCTAAAGCTTATATTTTTTATTCTCATATGTATGATATTTTCTTTATTTTAAACCTTGTAAAAAATATTTATTTTAGTTTTTATATTTAATAAAAATATTTAAAATTTAATCCTTTGCTAAGGATTAAAAATATATAATTTAAATATACAAATTTTATAAGATTGAAAATATATAATTTAAATTTAATAATAGTTTATTAAAAGTGTAAAATAATTATACTGTCATCCGATTATTATTATCATGTATGTTAAGATAATTGAGTTTTACTATAACATTTTTTAAGAGGTATATTTAGAATAATTTCTAATTGATTGACATTGTAAAAAAAAGTTATACTGATGTAGCAAAATTAAACTCTTTAAGTTTATAATTTTGGAGACTTTAGTGATTATGTCTTATACATTTTTAACAGGAATAAGTCTTATATTTAATGAGTAAAAAGTAGGAAATTTTCATAGTCAGAAATCAGAATACTAACTCTTAGTGAACTCCATTCTCCTATTGTATGACCTATAGGGGTTGATGAAGCTTTTGCTTTCAATTATTAGCACGATAAAACCCCACAAGTCTTTATGCTTTATTGAAAGGACAATATAACTCAACAAGTCACCACTCACTTGTGTGTTTTCAGAGAGTCCCTAGGTTATCTATAGAGAATCTCACTTTTTGAATTCTTAGTGGTTTTAGGTGTGATTACCTAAATAATGTAGAATAATAAAAGAAACATGCATGGATTAAATTTAGAGACAATACAAGTCGTGATTTTTTGCTTTCCGTAGGTTACATATAGATCCAAGTTCTGATGCGGTCGGTTGTGATTATCGATCTTAAAAATAATATAGAAACAAGAAGCATACATGAGTTAATTAATTGAACCTGGTCATTTTAGGTCATTCAATAGAAATCATGGTGAAATTGAAGAAGTGAAAGTGTTGTCACTTACTAGTTGAAAAACAATAGGATTCAAGTAGAATGTGAAAAATCAAAAGCATGTGTTTCTAAGGCACTCGTATACTTCAAATTTAAAGAAGTAATTCACAAAAATATTTGAAAATTGGTGTAGTCAACGATTAATTTGAGATTAGAAACACATGTTAGAAAAGGCTTTAGAATTAATCCCTAGCCAAGAGGTTTCATTGCCGACAAAGAAAGACATTACATTGTGATTATTTGGTAGAATTAGAATATATAGCTGGGGTCAAGCCAGCCATGCATGCACATGGATTGCAAAGTGGATTTTGTTCATTGACTTCCTCATTTGGGCACTACGAATTTGTTGGCTTAGTGGGAGACCCAGCAACGAAAATATGTGGAGAATTACATGCCCGGCACTCTTAATTGAGAGGGTAAGTAATGGTTTGAATTAATCACTGTGTTTAGGAGAATGCTTGGCTCTATTATTGATGCTGCCAATGATGATGGATAGAGAATAAAAGAAAAGGTTCAGACCACAGAAAATTGATAAAAAATAAAAAATAAAACGAAAAATAAAAGAGCTCAAGCTCAGAAGTGCCATCATTCTTCCGAAGATCAGAAGGTTGTGACAGACCCATCTATCACAGTTGGCACAATTGTCATCACTGCCCTTAATTTGCACCAGCCGGGAATCGAACCCAGGTCTGTACCGTGGCAGGGTACTATTCTACCACTAGACCACTGGTGCTTTGTTGTCTAAAGTTCTAGACAAAGCTTTAGTATAAATAATTTTGAACTTTGATTTTCTTAAAATTTATATTAAGAAGTATGCTTCATCCAAATTTACTTTCTTTCACCTTTGACTTGACATATTATATATGCTAATTAGACTCTTCAAATTGATTTCACCAAGTAGAAATAAATGTTCAAAATCAAGTGAATGTAATTATGGAAAGTAATACTTGTACATAATTATTTTTTTCTCAAAAAACAAATACATAAATTATTTTTAAACTCCATTTTGCCGTCACATAATGTAATAGTAAGTATTGTTTTCGATCATGCACATTGCTATTTAATAACATGAACATCAACAAGTCGTTAATTCGAATAACACAGACTTAATTTCCTTAAGCAAAGTCACAAGTTCGAGTCTTACGAATAAAAAATCTATAGTTGAGAAGGAAAATCATAAAATCAATGAATCATATTTCCCAACCAAAATTAGTAATCAACAAAATCAATGGATACTCCCATTATCAATAACATAATAACAAAATAATAACATGCAAGGGATTTAAAATGTAGTGGTGTCCTTATTTGTGAAAACATTCTTTCATAAGATTTTCACTTTCAACTTTAAGAATGAGATTAGTAATTTTTCAATTATCATCATATTATGTCTCACACACACATCTTTAAAAGAATTACAATTTATAACAACCAAAAGTAGTAAAAAAGAATGTAGGATTAATATCAAATTAATGTGTAAAAATATACTTAATTTTGTTTCAAAATATATTAGCTTAAAACTTAATAAACTTCAATTTCTGAGAAGTATTATATGTGGAAAAAGAGGACGAACATTGACACAACGATAAAGTTGTACATTTATGGCTTATTGATTATGGATTTAAATCCAAAAATAACATTTTCACATATGTAAGGATAAAACTACGTATAATATTCTTCCTCCTTACCTTCATATAACAAGAAACCTTTGAACTATAAAATACAAAATTTTTATTATATATGGAAGAAAACATTGAAATATTTGGTATAATAATATTGTTCATTTATGTAACAAGAGAAACACTACTCTCTACCCATTATTTCCATTCATAAATTGGTTCTAATCCTTCAATTTACAAGATTGATTCCCTCAATCGGGTATACAAATATCGTATTATAATTATAAAATTATTATAATAGACACATCATTCTTTAGCTTCAAAAAATTATTATTTAGGTGGGGTCAGGGAAGATGGTAAAACTCCATGATACAGTTTAATAGACATTAGACTGAAACGAAATTATCATATGATTTCTATTTCATATTCGATATTTTAAAAAACAACATAGAGAACAAAATAGTAACTAAGCAGTTCTACTCGGCTTTATCTTCGCATCAAACTCTGCCTATGACACTAGCTAGCCTGATGAAACATTCTACCAGGGTCCCTCTTCATGACAGGTTCCTTTTGTACAACGATAAAATCTTCACTAGTATAAAGATACAACTTACGTCGACTCAGAATATGCTAATTCTTCTACTTCGAATCCTGCTTTTGCCAGGATTAGGTTCAACAAAGCCTATGTCTACTCAAATCATTATCATTATGAGCTACACAATATGATGAAAACTACCACGCATGTTTCTCGGGGGCATCATCACGGCAATTTGAATGGCCATGGACTCCACCAAAGACACTGCTGTCATGAACAAAAATAGGTAAAACATAACATAAATTCAACAAAACTACTTCGTCTCAATTTATATAAAATGAAAGACAACATATTGCTAGCAAAATTCTATCCATGCATGAAGCCTACATGAAGGT
This sequence comes from Glycine tomentella, assembly GCA_007407185.1. Classification (NCBI taxonomy): domain Eukaryota; kingdom Viridiplantae; phylum Streptophyta; class Magnoliopsida; order Fabales; family Fabaceae; genus Glycine; species Glycine tomentella. The sequence goes on from PYAF01004620.1 coordinate 736,128, forward strand.
TATCAATCTGTTTTCCACTTAACACTAGAAACATCTAAATTCCAGATACATTATTACATTGAGTAATCAAAACAAATCATTGTACAGTACCATTCAAGAAAGAAAAAAAACACCTAGATAAAGATCTTATGTAATGCTTCTACTAAAGTTTTCTTCGATCATCTTCTAACTCTTTTCAGAGTAATTTTCTTTAAATCAACTTGTATTGGTTTTCTTTTGACATAATGACTAAGCCATCTTAAGAGACACTCGGTCATCTTTTCCTCAGCACACTACTTCTCCTTTCAATTATCCATGATCTTCTTCAACTCTAGTATCACAATAAACCGACAATTGAACACCCAATCTATCATATTATTTCCAAGTTCAACTGGCTGCAAACAAAACATGGCCAGTAATGAATTGGGTGAATCACTGATATTTCCTCAGTCGCCTCTCCTCACTCGAGACAAAGCATTTCAAACATTAAAGCCTTTCTTCAATTCTGAGAACATCAAGCAAGGCCATGAATAAAATCATGGGCAAACACCCAAATGCAAAGCAAAACACTAAAATATACTTCCTGCAACTGGCAGAAAATTTTGGGTATCCATTCCAGTAAGATATCTAAACTTTTGGTTTTACACTTCAAAGCTACGAACAACAGAACAGAACTATAAACTCAACCTCAGGAAATCACCTGATATATACATCCCTAAATAATGAAGATTAAACATGGATGTAAGAGCCAAAAAAAAGTAACCAGAATATACATGCACTTTTGTACAGAGGACCAACTTAAGTAAGAAAAGAGAGAATAAAGATAACATAACACTCAATCTAGTTTAGTCTAGTTCGTTAGTTTCTAAGACTACTCCCAGAACTTTTCTACTTGGTACTCTCATTTTTTGTGCTCAACAATCTCTAGAAGAGACGCAGAGTTAAGGGAAGCTATCTTCATTTTTGAGACGAATGCACATTGTTCTTGCTTCTTACTTCTTACAAAATCGCCATCCTTTGGTAGCACCTGCGGAAAGGCAGGCAAAGTCATAATAGTTTCCATGTATGACCATTACTGTTAATGCTATTACATATTCACCATCCTTCACTGACATTCAATGGGAAAGTGGAGGAAAGTCATCGTCATTCTTCAAACGATAAGCTTGCTCTTCAATCCTGAATCTCAAACCATAGACACCCCCTTAAAGGCGAGGAAAACTAGGAGTACAAACTATAATTATAATGCTTTAAGCTCTAAAGAAAGTTGCTATGATTTAACATCAGAATTAATCTCAGTAGCAACCAATAATCATCAATACAAAAATTATATTACCTTTTGGAATCAACTGCTGACAATGAATCAGACTTCTCCTCTGTCACCTCCTCAGTGTTAGGCACAGTGTCCCTAGGAGTAGAAATGCCTGACTCTGGGTAATTGCTTGTTTCATTTCTTGGCACTACTCGAAGCTGAGGGCTTGCAGGTCCAGATTCGGGTTTCTCAGATGAATGAAGGAAACCATTAGCATAATGTGATCCCCATGTAGAAGGTTGAGGGAAATAGGTTTCAGCTGATCTGGTTTTGGTACTACCAAAACCAGGATATCCTTCTAGAGCATGTTCAAAAGTTCCATCCACAGAGAAATTTGTCTCTTGTGGAGCTAGGGCAAAGCCATTGTTACGGCTGTGTCTCTGCAGATGTCCATGAGTACCTGGTGCTTGACCCCTTCCCCTTCCTGGCAGTGGCCTATTGTCCCTGTAAGGACGAGAAGTCTGCAAAATTATGAGCTTAGCAATTAGATGATGACTGGGGATCACTAGAAAACAAGTTTGCGTGAGTGAGTGTGTGTGTCTGTGTTTGTGTGTATTAGAAGTACGTGTCCAAATTTAACAACTATAAACTTATAAATACCATATTCGGGAAGTATGCGCCTGTTCCTCGTACTTTTCTCTTCTCTTCTGAACCAAAAGAAGTCATTGGCAGAGTAGGATGATTTATGACGTAAACTTGTTGTCCCATTACACAATTTGAGTTTGCCTGAGAATGAATACTGTGATTAATCTGTACACATTGACGAACAGTTTCCCATGGATTCCTATTTGGAAACTTTGGAGACCTAGGAGGACTAGGCACAACGGGAGAGACAGGATAACCATAACACATATGACCATATTGTAAGTTCCCAATGTGATTGTCATAATCCCCAGTAAGGTCCAACAATGACTTTGAAGCTTCGGAGACTGCCATATGCTTTTCATCAGTAGGTGATCTGGGTGAATTGCCTGCCATAACTTGCTTCTCTTTCTCATCATCGATAACAGAAGTTAGAGCAGGTTCACTATCAGAAATATTATTTTCAAATTTCCCATTTGAACAATAAGACCAACCATTAGTTCTTGCACGATCCAAGACCCCAGATGTTGCAACATCCTTAGAATCTTCACTAAGTTTAAAACTTGTAACTGCATTTCCATCCCTAGAGGAGTCAAAGAACTCCCCTGCATCTTGTACTACATATCTTTCTCTTTCATCTCTGCTTTCATAATTATGTTGATTTCCAGGTTTCCTATCCTTTCCGGATGCTGTAGATAAGCTCAAAAATGACTTGTCTATATTCCCCTGAGTGCTTCCATGCCTTTCCAGAGTGTTTGCAAAGAACCTAATAAGCTCCTCAGCTATTCTATCTTCTGGTAACATAAGAATCCAGCCAAGTTTACGGGCACCATACTTAAAAGCACTGCGTATTCGATAGAAATTACCTGAAATAAACAAATGTTACCATCCAGATGAGACATTAGACAAAAGCAAGGCCTCTTATGACTATTTTTAATGCATCTTGTGCCCATGGATAGTATATAAACAAAGAATACATAGTCTCAGTAGTGTTGCAGGGGCAAAGTCTGTAAAGGTAGTAGAATGCTGTCACTGATTTATAGTAAAGTGGAAGAGAACATATTGTGTGCTTACTTTAAGCTGGCATAAGCTCTCAAACAATAATGGAGGGATGTTAATTGATTTACCGCCTGCAATCTAGCAGATAATAAAATACATGCTAATTTGGTTACTATACTCTTGATGTGAGCATGCCTTGGCAATTATGTTAGCACATTATAATTTTAAAATAGATTTTGGTTTCTCAAAAAAATAGATTTAAATACAATTTTTGGTCCGTATAGTTACCTTGATTTTGGTTTTGATTCCTCTACATTAGAAGTATGGCTTTTGGTCTATAGTTTGATTCTGTTTAGGCTTTGGTTCTCATAGTTTTGTACCATTTAAATTTTGGTTCTTATAGTTCACCAAACATTTGTCTAGAAAGTTCTCTCGTCCGTCTAATGGCATATTGTTGGCAGCAGGGACAAAACTAAAAAAAAACTATAGGGGGCAAAAACAAAACTTATAAAGTATCAGGATCAAAATCATAATTGAGGTATAGGGATAAAAAATATATGTCAACCTTTCAAACATAATAGTTTTACAATGTTGGTTTCATCCATATATAACTGTTCCTACTTTCCATATTAAAAAAAAAAAAACATGAAATAAAACAGAAACATTAGCACATTAAAATACAAAAAAAAAGCATGATGTAGGTGCATCAAGAGCATGAAAGCCAATTTGAAGCGTATTTGCTTTTATCAACTACCTAATAGATACTAATTTGCCGATCACAGATCTTTGATGCACTAAACTTTTATCAAATATCATTTCTTCTAACAAGTATCTCGATAAGAATTGTGCTGATGTGACTTGAGAGAATTGTCTATGCTGCAATTTTAGTCTTGAGGGTGTCTAGAAGGAAAAGGATACCTTCAAATTCCAAAAAGCCATTCCAGAGGAGGCGCGAGATCTATGTTGGCATAAGAAGGTAGACGGGAATAGCTGATTTAATGGTGCTTTTCAGATGGCCTTTCTTACCCAAAATGAGGGGGGGTGTTATGGATATCAAGTCAGATTCCAATGAATTATGACTTTTGACTCCATCACCAAAGGAATTAAGATTAGGTTTTAAAAAGTGAAGCATTAAACTAAAACCCCTAAAGAAGTCTCCTTCGATCATAGAGGCATTTCAAAAGAATTTTTTTTTTATCAGCAAAGATAATTATATATATATATATATATGAAAAGAAAGGCATTTCAATAGAATGAAGAACCAGTATTTTTATTGATGACCTAAACGGCTAAAACTTCTAAAAATATATTTAGTACTTTGATTAATGCATGCAAAAGAATGCTGAGATCTGTCCACAGTAGCAATATATTAGGATTAGACAAGGTCTTTATGAAGTGAACAAGGAGCAAAATTTCAATTTAAAGGGAAGCACAAAATCCTTCCATACTCTTTCCTTCCCTCCTTTTTACAAGGTTCTATCATCAAGTAATTGCTGGACTTGCTTCATATGTAACTATTCAGATTGATCTATTATATAATATTTAAATCTCCTCAAAAGAGGAATAATTATCTCTCAATAAACTTAATAATATAGATTCTCCCATTCTTAAAAGGATCAAATGAACAAAAAAATCTTTAAAAAGCAAGATAAAATGTTAAATCTAGGTAAAGAATATCATTAGACAATCTAACTACATAACATTAAAACACAATTCAATAGCCATTCAGACTAAAAGTTGAACAATACATGCCTTTATTGACACTGCGGCCAAGATTGTTGTTTTCCTTCAAAGGATCAATGATGTTAAGATGTTTCTGGGGAAATGCACGCAAATTTAAATCAGCCCCCCTTGATGGTACTGAGAATGACTCCACACAGCTTCTAATGAATTCTTCAGTCAGTAATGTATTCCCTCCATTTTCAGGCACCTCAGCTTCACACAACAAAAAACAGATAATAATAAAAAAAGAACATAAAGCTACTTATTGATACGAAAAAGCCTGCCTACCTACTATATTAGGTAGAGAAGATTTGCTGACTGGTCCCTTCAAACTAACACAATAATTGTCCCAATCAAATTTGCTGAAGTAGTCCAAAAATCTGTATAGAACCTGGAAAAAGGGCAGAGTGCACAAAATTCTTACTGAAAGGATGCATCACCATCATCATGTGATGCAGATTTTCTTTTCCATCTGTTCAAGAAAAAGTATGATCCAGGTAGATTTGATGGAGAACTTACTGCTAGAGGACCATCTAAGGATACATGAAACTGATGGAAAATATACAGAACCAGTGTTTCCAAAGCATATGTTGAAATCAGACCATGATGGGCACCCAGTACACGGCTCTCATAGTAGCACCAAGCTTTAATAAGGATAATACTACGTTTGAAGAGATGATCCTTGGCAACAAGTCGATCAACCTATAAATTGTGAGAGGAACTTACTTAATATCAGATACCACGGGACATAATATAATATATAATAACAATATAAAACAAAAGGAAGGGTCAAACTGTAGTAATGCACAATATTCAAAACTACGACGTGTGGATGCATATAGATGCTGCGACACATAATAATTGTTTCTGAAGTCTTGAGACTCAAATAAAATAAAGAAAATTAAATTAAAAATCATTCTGCTTTCTGAAATGTTAATTGCATTACAAATATTATTTCGGCCTCAAGAGGTCACTTTCAATAATACCTTCTCAAGAAAACATAATGTACTGAGTCCTCCTAACTGATTGAAAGAGATGTCTACAACAATATCCTGTACAATGCATTTAACAAGCTTAACCTGCAGAAAAAGAACCCAAACATATGAAACAAAAATATCAACACAATCAAAAAAGAAAAATTAATTCAAAAATATTGCACTGAAGACACAAATTAAGCATCTTCAATGAATAAAAAATTTCAACATAGAGAAAATAAGTCAAGTCAAACAGCAAACTAGCCCGCAGAATCAGCCTAGTGCGTTAGCTTAGCAAAGTCAACACAGATACAACAATTATGCTGCCCAATATGATATGAAAAAATACAGAGATTTAAAATCAGCAAGAATTGCAAGGAGCTGCTCTAGATTTAGTCAAAGCTACCAAAATAAAGTAAACTACCTTTACATAGACTAAAGCAACAAGTTGGGGAAGGGAAAAGACCATTCCATAACTTACTGAGCATAAAGCACAAACAAAACATTCTTAGCACTGCCAGATTCAGAAAGTAGAAAAAAAAAAAGTAAGGGTAGAGGCAATTATCTGAATGTTTGAAAACTCCTCATTTTCAATAGAGGGAAAAATGCTTGGACCCATTCTCATCCTTGAGTATAATATAATATTCCCCACAAAATAAAAGTAAAAGTAAATGCAGATTCAACATTTTTCAGGCTCATAACAAAGTTAACAGTTCTTTATTTCCAATTTACTTTGGCAATTAGCATAAAATATTTTCACACTAAAATGCATTCAATTTCTGATAAGGCATCAATTGAGTGGAAAGAACCTCTGCATCAATGAAACGAACATCCTTTACTTCATATTCAGCAGCTTCATTGATTTCCTCTCCATGAAGAACAGCACGAACATCAGATACCAGGCCATCCTCAATGTTTTGACAACTGAGTGCAGTCAAATCAATATCTCCATCTGGAAGATATGTTTTTAACGGAACTGACCCATATGGAAAAACCTGTAACAAAGAAAATTTAACATCAGTAATGTTATACCACATTAGAAAAAATCCCATCATCACCGCCTGAAGTCAAGAAAATTTATTCATCAAAATTTGCACACCAATCAGCTGCATGTAATTGAATACCCTTTCAAAGAAATAATAAAGGCATCTTTGTTTAGTACAAGAGAGTTGAAATAAAAACAAGAATTCATCATGCGATACAGCTAGTTCACTGAAAGGTGCCACTAGGTATTAGGGTTGTCAACTCAGTGCCTTCAATGAGGAAGAAGCCAATGATACTTATAGAACTGGACCAGACAGAATGAAGGAAGTGAGAATTTTATTGGAGTCTGGAGAGTTTCTCCTGAGTTACAGTGTGATTTTCGAGGATCACAGCCTCCTAATACTTTCCAGTCCCTCTCAGCTACTACTCTATTTATAACTTCCACTCACTCCTAGTTAGTTATAACTAACTAACAAATTAGTTGTAACTAACTGAACCAACTGCTAATTGCTAATTAACCCTTCCTATTATACACTTTTCCCCTCCTCCTACTCTTATCAATACCCTCCCCTTCAAGATGGACCTTGTCCCCAAGGTCTAGGTTAGGAAAAACAGCCTTCATGTCTTCAGCCAATTCCCAACTGTCCTCATGATGTGGAAAGTCCTTCCATTTGATAAGGACCTCATGTCTTCCAGCCTCTGTCAACCTCTGCTGCATAACCTTCTCGGGTTGCATTTGAAGCTCCCAATTTTCATTCAAAGTTGCTGATAATGGTTGAGGAGAGCAAGTAGATTTAATTGATTTATTGAGCAACAAAATATGAAAAAACTGGATGTATCATACTGCCTTCTGGCAGTTCCAGTTTGTAAGCCACCTCTCCAACTCTTTGGATGATTTTGTAAGGTCCATAAAACCTAGGACTCAACTTCTCATTTGGCTTTCTTGCTAATGAAGTCATTCTATAAGGCTGCAACTTCAAAAAAGACCCAATCTCCCACCTGGAAAACTAACTCCCTCCTATGCTTATTTGCATATTTCCTCATCTGATCTTAGGCTTTCAGTAAATTATTTCTCAACTCCTGCAGCAACTCATCTCTGTCCTTGCTCATTTGATTCACCTCCTCCAACTTAGAAGGGATATCAGCTCCTTTAATTAATAGATGAGATTCCTGACCATACAAAGCTTTAAAAGGGGACATCTTAGCAGAAATATTGTAGTTAGTATTGAACTAGAATTCAGCCCAAGCTAAGTGAGCAGGCCACTGCTTGGGTTTGGTTCCAGACAAGCATCTCAAATAAGCCTCCAAACATCTGTTTACCACCTCAATCTACCCATCTGTTTGTGGATGATAGGCAGTACTCATCTTCAATTGTGTTCCTGCCTTTCTAAACAATTCTTTCCAAAAAAGACTCATGAATAACCTGTCCCTATCAGAAATTATAGAAGCAAGAAATCTATGTAATTTTACCACTTCCTTAATGAATAACTCAGCCACCTCCTTAGCTGTATAAGGATGACTTAATGCAAAAAAAATGAACATACTTAGTCAACCTATCCATTACTACTAGAATAGTGTCTTTTCGTTGAGTTTTTGGTAAACCCCCAATAAAATCCATGGAAATATCTGTCCATACCTTAGTTGGAACAGGTAGAGGCTGAATTAATCCTGCTGGGGCTAGAGTGCTGGCTTTATTCCTTTGACATACTTGACATTCAGCTGCATACTCCCTTATAGTTTTCTTCATGCCTTGCCAAAACACCACACTAGCCACCCTCTTAAAAGTTCTAAAGAACCCTGAATGTCCTCCCATAGGGGAATCATGTTATTCTTTTAACAGCAAAGGAATTCTAGCAGAATTTCTAGGTAACACTAACTGCCCTTGTAATACAACTTGCCCCCATGAATGGTGTACCCTAGTTTCTCTATTGTTTTAGTCAGAATTCCTTGATAAATCTCATATAACTGAGAATCAGCCTGCATTTCCTCATCCCAATCAGCCCATTCTTCCTCCAGCACCATAGAAACAATAGAGAAGGAAAATTGTCTGGAAAGTGCATCAGCCACTATATTTTCTTTCCCTATCCTGTACTAAATATCAAAATCATAACCAATCAGTTTAGTGGCCCACTTAAACTGCTCTTCATTCAAAAGTTTTTGTTCATTTAAGAACTTTAAACTTTTTTTATCAGTTCTAATTATGAACTTCCTGCCCAACAAATAGTGTCTCCACTTCTTCATAGCTAATACCACCACCATCAACTCCCTCTCATATACTGATTTGAGTTGAGCTCTATCAGCTAAAGCTTTACTCCAAAAAGCTAAAGGCCTGCCTTCTTGTAATAATACTGCCCCCAGCCCTGTACCAGAGGCATCAATTTCTAATACAAATGCCTTAGAAAAATTTGGTACCACTAAAATAGGCAGTTTTTTCATAGCTGACTTAAGCTGTTCAAAGGCATTAGTAGCTTCATCCTTCCATTGAAAAGCATTTTTTCTTTAATAAAGCATTTAAGAGTGTGCTAACTTCCCATAATTCTGCGCAAACCTCCTGTAATAACCTGTCAATCCCAGAAATTCCCTTAATCCCTTGATATCTCTAGGCACAGGCTACTTAGTCATTACTTCTAGCTTATTTGGGTCTGCTTCTACTCCCCTTCCTGAAATTAAATGTCCTAAATACTCCAATGATCTTTGACCAAAATTGCATTTCTTTCTATTCACATGCAACTCCTGCTGCTGCAGTACTTGTAATACTACCCTCAAATGCCTATGGTGCTCCTCCAAATTATGACTATTCACCAATATATCATCAAAAAAAAACCAAAGCAAACTGTCTCAAGAAAGGTCTAAGTACCTCATTCATGAGTGCTTGGAAGGTTGATGGAACATAGGTCAATCCAAAAGGCATAACCAAGAACTCATAATGACCTTCATGAGTTCTGAAAGCTGTCTTATGCACATCTTCTACCTTCATCCTAATCTGATGATATCCAGCCCTCAAATCCAATTTGGAAAACCATTCTGCCCCTCCAATCTCATCTAACAGCTCTTCTATAATTGGTATTGGGAACTTTTCTGGTACAGTAATTTTATTGAGAGCCTTATAGTCTACACAAAACCTCCAACTCCCATCTTTTTTCTTAACCAAAATTACAGGACTAGCAAATGGGCTAGTGCTAGCCCTAATAATTCCAGCAGTTATCATATCCCTTACTAATTTCTCAATCTCATCCTTCTGGTAACGAGGATATTTATAGGGTCTCGAATTAGGAATTTGATTACCAGGTTGAAGATTGATAGCATGATCCTTCTCCCTGTGTCGTGGTAGTCCCTTGGGTTCCTTAAAAACCCCTTCAAACTGCTCTAAAACATGTTCCACTGATTCAGGAACTGCTTCTGCACTTCTTGCCCTTTCTACTGATTTTAATTCCACCAGGAACCCTTGATCAGCCTCCAACATAGTACCCTTAATCAACTTCAAACTGATGGCAGCCTTTATTAACTCAGGTTCAGCTTTCAATACTATTTTTCTATTCTGAACCCTTACAGCCAGAGTTAATTTTTCAAAATTGGCTTCCACTTCTCCTAACCCAACCAACCACTCTACCCCCAATACCACATCAGCACCTCCTAACTCATACAACTAACAATCTTGCACCACTTGTAATTCTTGCAATTCAATTGGAAGAGATTTACATACCCCTTGACACCTCACCTTATGTCCATCCCCTACTTCCATAGAATAAGGGTTGGTAGGAGTTACCCTTAATTCCAGCTCCTTCACTAATTTCATAGAAATGAAATTATGAGTTGCTCCACCGTCAATTAACACCACCACCTTCCTGTCTTTTATCCTCCCCATAGCTTGAGTGATTTCTTGGTAGTAAACCCCTCAATACTATGCAAAGGCAGTTGATGTAAACCCTCCTCCTCATCATCTTTATCCTCCTCTTGATTTCTCTTAAAATCCTCTTCCTCCTCTTCCTCCATGATCATCAACTTCAGCTGTTTGTTTTTACAAACATGTGTGGGATGATATTTCTCCTCACAAGTGAAACACTCACCTCTTCTCATTTTTTCATTAACCTCCACAGGTGATAATATGTGGAAACTTCTCTTTCCTCTTCAAGAATCCCCCCCTATTTTAGCAGCCAATTGAGGTTCCAGCACCTTGCTACTGCCCTGCTGCCATTCCCTTCCAGCTCTCTGACCCAAGAACCTAGAAGGCTGAAAGGGTTGAGCCCCCTTACTAATTCTAGGCAAATTTCCCAGCACTCTAATTTTTTCCTCCACCTGTCTGGCCTTGAGCATAGTTTTCATCAGATTCTTAGGCTCATGCAATCTCACCTCAGTCCCAATCTCCTCCTTCAACCTCTTGAGAAATACCTCCATTAAGAATGATTCCTCCAACCCCTTCACAGTCCCCACATGCTTCTCAAACTGCCCAATATAGCTTTGCACCGTATCTTCTTGCTTCGGTGCTAATAATGCTCGGAACGGACTTCACACATTCGATCCTTGAAATCTTCTTCCCACGAATGGTTTGAATTCCAAGACTCCCACCATTGAAACCAAGCTAACGCTTCCCCCTCCATTGCTACCATTATGGCTTCTAGCTTATCTTCCTCTCTCATAGATTGGATTTGAAAATACCTTTCAATTTTTGACACCCAGCCCAAAGGATCATCTCCCATGAATATGGGCATTTCGATGTTCCTCCAACGGGTGGCTACTGCGACATCGCGTTCTGCATTTCTTCCCGTAGCTCCAACCATCGACACAGTCTCCTCTGGAATCTGCTTCTCCCAGGCCGCAGTGAGCTTCTGAAGCATGGCTTCACTGGAGCCCAATCGTGCATCTACTGCCTCGCGGTTTTCCTTCATGGCCCGCTCTATCGCCTCCATCCTTGTATCCATTTTATGGCTTGTTTTTGACACCATTAACTTCCTCACAGCCCCAAGATCGGAGCTATGATACCAGTTGATAGAACTGGACCAAACAGAATGAAGGAAGTGAGAATTTTATTGAAGTCTGGAGAATTTCTACTGAGTTACAGTGTGATTTTTGAGGATCACGGCCTCCTAATACTTTCCAGTCCCTCTCAGCTACTACTCTCTCTATTTATAACTTCCACTCACTCCTAGTTAGTTATAACTAACTAACAAATTAGTTATAACTAACTGAACCAACTGAACTAACTGCTAATTAACCCCTCCTATTATACATTTTTTCCCACCTCCTACTCTTATCATATACCCTGGGCATGCTTTTTCTAGTTCAAGTAAGGCATGTCTTTAACACCTTACTGATTATAAAATAACTTTCTCATTAGGTAAATAATTAAATTAACTGGTAAAAACATCATGTAACTCTTTGATTCTCAGGAAACTTATATAAATATTCCCAATAACATTTATGATGGTATGACCAACCAAACAGATTTTATTCATTCTCAGAAATCATGATTTCTGCGATTTATGATTCCCAGGAATCATGAATCACGTGCATTAAAAAACTTATCCCCTACCAAATGCCCCCTTATGGATACGATCCCCAGGCTGAGTTGTCACGCACTTATCAATTCTTGATATCAAAATAAACATCTAAAAATATATTAATTAAATATAATAAAATTAACAGCTAATAAAATGCTTGACAAAGCACCCAAAAAAGGAAGAGTACTAGAGTAACGCCCTTCAACAACCAACTCCCTCATCAAATCACTGATTTTCTCATTATCACCAAATGTTCTATGCTAGAAAGCATGCATTCGACCACATGGAAACAATACAGCACATACACTAAGTATAAGACATAACAATGATATAAAACAACATATAAATTAACAAAACATTAACATAAAAAATGTGTCTTAAATCAAAAGAGATAATGGATATTTCAAAAGTAAATGCGAGACATTTTAGACATAATAAAACACTTCATTTTATCTAATCATTGCGACATTCCCATTCATATAATGGTTTAATAATAAATACCTAATCGAAAAAACAAATTGTAAAATGCAGCTAAAATTATTCAAAGTGTCAGCTAAGAGTCCAATGACTGTCATTATACGAGTCCATCACCGGTAAGAAACGAAAAAACAAACATAACTACTATTTTGAAGTGTCCGTGCTTACTTCGTCCCATGGTTCCCTCTTATAATCATCAGAGCCAAAGAATCTAGGTCACAACCAACCACACTACATTTTCTTTCGCATTTGGCAGCCTTAATCACCAGAGCCAAAAATGAACTTGTTTGCGAATCTGTCAACTAGCACATTTTTTTCTCTACCTCATGACCAAAGGCAGAAAGAAACAAGTTCATTTCATTGCCAATTCACCATTGCAACTACCACACACATTCCTAAAGCAGAACTTATCATTAATCATACTTATCACCAATGTAGCCCTAATTTCAAAAAGCAACAATATCCAAACAACACAAACAACTCCAAATGCGTGTCCAACACCTTCACAGTCATCAAAACCATAACAAAACAAAAACATAAACACCGAACAAGCACGCCAGAATCATTCAACTTCACCTCGCAGCGCGCGCCGTACCGGATGAGTCTCTGTACGTAATCGACGACCTCCCTGCGCCTGCGGTCGGCGGTGAGCGTGGGCCGTATGCGGCGGAGAATCTCGGCGGTATTTCTCTCGGCCGCCGCCCAGGCGTCGGCCGCGACGGAGGATGGATCGGGATTCGAAGGCGGAAGCGGCGGCGACGGCGGCGAGGACGCGCAGGGACGATCCTCCCCGAAAACGACGCCGTTCACATGAAGATCGCCCATTGCTGTCGTCAAAAACGGTCACGACCCGACCCGGAATTTACAATCCGGGGTAACGGAGAAACAAAACAAAAGAAAATAACAGCGTTGGTGTGAATCTAGCAACAGTGGCGCGTGGCTGGTTTTTGAAGACTCGAAAACGAAAAATGAACGAAGGAAAAAGAAGAGAAATAAAAAAAAAGGATTATGATTATCAGAATATCTTCAACAAAAAATAAAATAAAAATGAGAGAGAAGAGAAGACAGAGAGAAGAAAAGGGAAAGAAAGAAAAATAGGGCAATAGGGATTTTGTCTTTGTTTTCGTAGTACTCGATACTTGAAGAAACCGACTCCAGCATGCTCCTATTTCTGATTTTGATGCAATTATAATAATAAAATAAATGGATCAAATCAATATTTGGGCCTTTGTCTTGTGAAAAAAAGAATGTGAGGTAAGATAATTTTGTGTATATCAACAATGAAGAAAATGGTTTTTATTTTATATTCATGCCGATTCATGAGTCAACTTGTGGATTTATAAACTAATGGACATGTTGTGAGTTAGTATGATGGGCGTGGGAGGTTTTCTATTTTTCTTCTTCCTTCTTCTTTTAGGGTTTGTAATCAACTTAAACAGAATGTATGTTGGGAATGTGGACCTTGGCCTTGGTGTATAGGTGTAGGAATTATCATGAACAATTATACTACCTAAGATGTAAGAAATTTGACTTTTGTACGTATATATAGGCTTTGTGTAATCTATAGATTTATGTAAATAACCTTTATATGTATGAATTTTTTTGTGTGTGTAAAATGTACTGTACTTTGTAATTTGGCTGTTGTTGCATTCAAATTTAAATTTTTGCTCTTGTTGGGAAGAAAAAGAATTTAATTAATAAGTATAGATGGAAAATATTTGTATATATAGACAGATATCTGGATATTAATATTGCTTAAAAATAATAATCAACAATGTTAATGTTGTCGGAAAATAATGTTGAAATTGTTATAATTTTATAAGAAAACTTACCAAAAAGTCATCAAAAATATGAAAGATAAATTCTTAATAATAATACATTATGTTAATGTTAATGATATCATCTAGAATTAATACTACTATTGACAATGCTAATGATATGATGTGGTTGCTTTTTTAAAAAATGACATCATGTGGTTAATCTAAAAGAAATTATATATATATATAGTAATTATATATGAATATTGTTATAAAAAGAATATTCTTAAACTAATGGAGATGAGCAAAAATTCTCTCAATGGAGATGGGTTTCAACTCAAATCTCTAGACATTAGCAGTTTATGTAAACCATGGAGTAAATGGAGTAAGTGTTTGATCATGAAGCTACTAGGGAAAAAGGTAGGGTTTTTTGTCATCATGAATGATAAGTTGAAGTTTCTGTGAAAATTGTCTAGCAGTTTTTATTTGCTAGATGTTGGCCATGGTGCTTTATGGTTGGTTTAGATTTGGAGGATGGTCATGAGAAAGATATCGATAAGCGTCTCATGGACTATCTATTATCATTACTTAGTTATATGTCATTGGACATTGAGTTTTTTTGTGGATGATGTTAATATTAATAAGACCTTGGTTTGAGTTAGATTTCTTTCTCTAGGAATAGTGTACTATGATAATGGTGGTATATTGTAATCCATTGCATCTACCATTAGAAAACCTCTACAGGTTGATCCCAATACCTTAAACATGCTCCAAGGGCATTTTTCTGAGGGTGTGTGGAGATTGACCTAACAATCGTGGTTGGCAAGTTTGGGCTTAATGAGAGGTGGTATAATGTCAAATATTAGGGTTTACATATCCTTTGTTCGTCTTGTGGATGTTATGGGCATGTTACTCGTCAATGCCCAACAAAACTGGCAGTCGGGGTGTAAGAGGAGATCCAAACCATCACAATTAATGAACAAAATGTGAATGTGCCTAATATTCAATAATTGGGTTAGAGATCCAAACAATCACAATTAATTAACAAAATGTGAACATGCCTAATATTCAACCATCTATGTTCATGTTGTTAGAGACGTATTGTCTTTTTGCATATGCTATACAATTTTGGAAGTCATTGGGTTTTGATGTGTCATTTGGTGGAGGCTATGGGATATATAGGAGGTATTTTGGTTCTTGAAGAAAACACTTGTCACTTTCAAATCTAGGTTATGGACACTTTTTCACAAGCAATTACTTTTAAATTTTCCAAGGGAAAGAATTGGTGGATGTGCATGATAGTATATGTGAGCCCCCAATCTAGTCTAAGAAATGATTTGTGGATGCACTTAATGGGATTGTGTAGTATAATTATGGGTCCTTGGATGTAGTGGCGGATTCAGGAAATTAATGAAGGGAGACACTCAATAAGTTCAAATACATATATTTTAATAACAAAAGTATATTACAATAAAAATAATTACAATGTCATCTTTCTAGGCCTTATTTTTTGGAATTCTACCATAATTGTCTTATTATCAATTCTTTCAAATGCATCTTTTTTAATATAAGGTACTAAACAATCATTCAACCATTCATCCCCCATTTGATTACGAAGTGTAGTCTTAATGTATTTGATGACAAATTGATAATTGAATAAGCAATGAAAGGAAGAAAAAAATATGCATTTGATGAAAGAAAGACAATCTTGTTTGAGGACTGGACAAAGAAAGCAGACTTGACCATTTTTTTAAGGATGAAAAGAGATATAAATTCCAAATGCAAAACAATTCAAGTATGAAAGGGACAACAGAAGAAAATGTGATCTTCCCACCATTTTGTAGCTCTAGATCAGCACAATATCTTTTAAAAAGAAGCCACGACACAACACTACTATAACCATTGCAAAAGACATCAACATAGCAACAACAACTTGATACACCTTAGAGCTGGCCACATGTAGCACCAGTGGTAGATATAAATCCATAACAACATGGGATAAAATAAGAAACCTAAGAGGGAATGTAGGAAACTAGACACTATATTAGGCAGTGTGTAAGGGAAGTGTAATCATCACCTAGCAAAGAATGCAGTGATAGATACAAATCTATAAGCAGAGATGATATCATGCTTAAACATGAATAAAAGGTATGATATATCTATCATATATCAAAACAATGGCCTTTGTCAAAATTATTTCTTTACAGGGAAAAAATTACTATGAAAGAGAAAAAGACTACAAAGCAAGAAGAAAGTGAATCCTATTAAATCATTTAAGCTAAAGCGATTATGCTTTCAGCTTGATACAAATTAGCTTAACCAAACAATGACAAATACAACAAAATCTATCCAAACAGAACCCAAGAAATCAATTGCAAAATGTAAGAAAAAGATAAAATAGGCCAAACACACATATAGACAAAAGCAAATCCAAACATATAGGAGATTCACATGGCACGAGGAATAGATTGAACAAGAAAAGGACCACAGAGCATTCTGAAAGTAACACAATCATTATGAAAGAAAATCATCTTGAGAACTACCTATGTCACTCTATGTAATGAAAAAACATGAGTACAAAAAGTATGACACGATCAACAAGGGACCATATTTATGAGGCAAACAAAAGCCACAATCAATTGAAACATTCTTACATGTATTATTGAAATTTCTAATATATTCATCTGAACAATTATCAAACATATCAGTTTTACCCCTCTTTCTAACAAAAAAATCCAAAATGGTAATCTAATTTATTATCACATGCAAATTCTTTCAATTAATGTTTTGTTGCAAATGGCATGATTAGGGTAGAAAACACTAAATAAAACATAAATCTAACAGAAAAATAAAAATAATAATAATAAAAGAAAAAAAATGATGTGTACCTGTTGAGTAAAGGATTGGTGCGCGACCTTGTAATCCTTGTGGAGGGTGTAGAGGCTCAGAAATGACGTCGCTGCAACCCCAGTGAACACGAGTAAGGTTCAGGTGATGCGCGGGAACGCAGCTAGGAGTCGGAGGTGTTGGCGTGTTGCGCGAGGAGGCTCTGGAGGTGGGCTGTGGTCGACCGTAGCAGTCCTGGCGAAGGAGGAGCAGAAGAGCGCGTGGCCTCGAGGATGAGAGGAAGGAGAGCAGAAGAGTAGAAGGACTGATGTGTAGTGGGGTCGCTAGGGTATTTTGTGAAATTTTTTAAAAATAAGGGTATTTTAATAATTTAATTTGAAAATTTAAGGGGGGACACTTGTCCCTCTTTTATTATACTTAGGTCCGCCACTGCTTGGGTGCTACTGGTTGAATTTAATGAAGTGTTAAAGTCATCTACACTTCATTGTGATAAATATTCTTTTTCTAAAGCTTCTAAATTTTAAAATATGATTAACTATTGTTATCTCTTTAACATGAGGGAAATAAGACATCAATTACATGGTTTAGAAGAAATTCTAAGACATTAATTTTTATTTCTTAATACAAGAGACGTTTATTGCTAAAAGATTAGATATCGCTCTTATCAATCAAGCTTGGAGGGTTGCTTTTCGAGAAACATATGTGAAAAACCTTTGTCACATTTATTCTAATAACATCATGTAAAAGGTAATAATTGAGAAGTTAAAAATGTTTTAAGTTTTATTGATCAAATAGCTTAAAAGCAAACACATGATAACTAGTTAACATACTAGTTACATAATTCACCCTTTGATTTTTATTGTATAAAATTAGGTTATTGACTCGTATTTTGTACTAGTAAAAAACTAAAATGCTCTTCAATTTAAAGTGTTTGTGGTAAGAAAATAACAATAATGTTATTAGATGAGAAACTTATACTCAATAGATATAATTCAGTTAATAATATAGGATGAGTTTATAAGTATGACCTGTGTTTGATTTTCCCAAGATATAAAATAGAATTTTACTTTATCATTCATCATATAATAAATAGATGACATGATAAAATAGCCTGGTTTTATTATATATATACCTGTGTAAAAAATTATATTCTAGATATATAAGTTAAACTAAAAAATAGTAGAGATAACATTATTAAAGAAAAAGAAAGAGGGTTGGAAGTTAATTTTAATTGGAATTCAATATTCAATATAAGTATATAACAGTACATTTGTGAAGTCCCCAACCGGTGCCATAATACATGTGCTATAAATCACCTCAGCTACTTTACAGAATCACACAGCTGCAAGAATAAATGCCTCTCTTAACATTCTTCGGCTAGTCTTGCATCAACAATACCTACAAGCTTTTGACTTAACCTACCCCACATTGCAAAGTCTAAATTTGGAGACATTATTGTATAGTCTCGAACTATGCAGCTCCAAACTAATCTCCACGTAATATATAAACACATTTTATAACTTAAGAGCTACATTTTAAATTACTAACAAAAAGTTAATAATGGGTAATTTTTTAAAAAATGTTAACAACACTTTTCTTTATCATTTTGTTATTATGATTGGTTAAAATTTATTAAAAGTCATTGAATAAATTCATATTTCATTTAATAATTTTTTCTTCTTATTTAGACACGAGATCTACCAGAATGAGGGTGTCAGTTGCTAACATTCCTTTTTTTTTTTTTTTTTCTCTCCTAAAACTGACGCCCTTGGAAGGTCTGACCAAATTGCCAGTTAGATGGTGCCACGTTGAAGCTTGTGACAGTTCTACCGTCACTGGCGGTGACTTGAAAAGAGAGGCTTTGTCCATTGAGGTAGGAGTTGCTCTGCCAATTTTGCCCCCAGTTTCTTGACATGGGTTGCCAGCTAGTTCTGGACCCTTTGATGGACACTGCATGGACATCCCCTGCACCCGCGACGTTGGTGATCAAAACCAAGTTGAAGTAAGAGTGGCCATTTATTGTGAACCTTATTCCCCCCGTTTTCACACAGGGCACTCTGCCATCATCACCAAATAGGAGAAAAAAAGCTTTGTAAGTAAGTAGGTTGGTAGGAAACTATAACATGGTAAATGCAATCTCCTATCCTATCATCATCAATTAATTAAACATCTCAAGTACAGATAAAAAGTTTAAAAATATATGATCTAAGGAATTGGTGTCTATGCTCCAATTTGACTGTCTATAGTCTATAGACAACTAATCATAAAGGATGAGACATTTTATTCATTAAAAGGAAAGGGATTAATTGTGTTAAGTAGTTGGTAATTTGAGTAGAGAGAGGGAGTTAAAAACTTAAGCATAATGAAGAAGTGCGATTTTGAACACTTCAAAACTTAGTTGTTTTACAAGTTTTGTGCATTGATGGATTACAGTTTGAACACTTCAAAACTTAGTTTGGAAAATGCAAACAGAGTTTCTCATTCATAAATGTAGCAAAATTATGATTGAGTTATTTTTTAACATAATTTTGGGCTTCGTATTGTGATTTGAGTATAAGTTCAAAAGAAAAAGTTGCAGTTCCGTTGAATCAAACCATAATTTGCCGACATAATCCAAACACCTTACTAAGATTATTTTTATCAGCACTTTATTCTTTTTTAAGAATAAATATTGTGACATTTTAAATTTTTAAAAACTAATGTAGATATATAACTTTTTTTAACACTAATTTATATAAAGTTTTGAAGAACTAATTTAATCATCAACACCCTTAAAAAACAAAGGTACAAACTTAATGTTAAAGATCAAGTCCTTCAAGCTCAAATTCATGGATATATTATATATAAGCTGGAAATTGAGGCTAGGTAAAAGCAAGTAAGCAACCGCAATTTTCAATGGTGATGAATAGGCCAGGAGTTACAATTTACAAAGAACAAGTTCTTGAACTTTATTAGGTCTCTAATGAGGGTAGGTGGAGTTGCTTTTCAAAATATAGTCTTGAATCAATATAGTTAGTATATTTCGTAATTGTATAGCTATATAAGGGAATTAATAGAACCTCTAAGCTTTGAGAACATGACCAAGTTTCTGGCTTCACGTACCTTCTAAATGCCACAGGCACAATTCCAGCTCTATACTAAGCAATTTGAAGGAATGCTGGTTCTGCCATATCAAAGTGTTGTAGAGGAGGGTTGCACCAACCACCATTATTATTGGCCAAAGCAAAGTTTGGAGGACAGAAGTTTGTAGCAGTGACAACTATGGTGCCAGGCTTGCACCATCTTGGGTCATCATCACACTTCATTGCATAGCATGCCCCACAACTCAAGCCATTGTTAAACAAAGCAGTGCTTAGAGCTGCAGTGTTGGTTCCATATCCCTGACTGTACAAATTCCCATAGCCACATGCACCTCCTGCATGTACCAAACAAAAGGGTTTAATAAACCTTTACCATCTGCAAACCTAGAAAATAGAACAAAACTTAGATTTAATTCTTTAAATGTTTTATTGTGTTACTCTCAAACTAGATTTGTTTGTTTTTTTTTTTCCATAGGAGTCATACTTACTAGTTAGTTATTAGAAAGTTTACAACAACTCGGACAAACTCTTCTTCAACCAACTGAGCTAAACATCATCGGTTCTCTAACTTGAATTAAAGTTTGATCTTGGTAACTTAAGCTAATTTGTAATGCAAACCTTTATTATGTGAATTATACAGGTAAAACTCCAATTAAAATTAGAAAACAATATCAAAATCACTTAAATTTTTCCCTAAAAGATATTTACTAGGATGGTCAAGACCAATAGATGTCTAGGAAATTGAAGACATAATAATACTGAATAAAAGTCTTAATTTGTCAATGTTTCATATTTGTAATAGTTTTGAATACTCAATAATTTTCTTTGGAGAGACTTGGTCACATTTTTTTGGCTACACAAGAATTTTAAGAACTTTTGAATTAACCACACCATCCCATAATAGGTTCAGTCCTGTAAACAACCCCATTCTCATATAAAAAAACCAAGAAAATTTGTTAGCAAAGAAGCTAAGCTCACCCATTGTTCCAGAAGCATCACCACCACCATAGAAAGTAGCATGACCACCCTGCCAACCGCCATAGTCAGCAGTGGCACCATGGAAGTGCATTTCAACAAAGAGAAAAATGAGAAGAACTAGCGCAAAAGAAGAGGCATGGGGTGCCATTGCATCTTCTTGGTTAAACAGGGGAGCCAAAACAGGGGAATGTGTAGTTAATTTGCTCTGCTATGATGTTGAAGGCAATAGGGGGAGCTCTATTTATAAGGATCATTTGGTTTACAAGCACAATGGTAGGGTTGTTTCCTTAAAGGCACAGAACAAGTGCCAAATCAAGTGCACATGCTTTGGTTCTAGTTGGGATTCCCAACCGCTAATCTAGTAGGCCAGTTCCCAGCACATGCATCCCCAACGGCCCAACAAACTTTACAGGCCTGTTATCATATTTCTTTTAGAAACTACTTTAGGGTATGTTTTTTTTTTTTTTTAATTTATTTTCTTTTTATCTTCTTTAAAATTGTTAAGAGCTTGGTTATCATTTGGTTGATTGGCCAAGAGTTATAGAATGGGGAGAGATCTTCAAAAGCTATTAGACAGTACACCGATGACATGCAATCAGTAGTTAGTAGAGACATTTATATGATCCTTACTCAAACCTAAATAATAAATAATTTTATTTTGTCACAATTACTCAACTAGTCTTTGAGTTTTCGGGGGATCTCCCCATGAAATTTACCTAAAAGGTGAGAATTTAGAAGCTTTAAAAAGAATCAAATTCGAATTCATTAGAAAAAGATTTAATTACTATTTTAATTCTTAAATTTGGAATATGACTTTTTTTTAGTTCCTGTAATTTAAAAAAACTATTTTTATTCCCTGAATTTTGAAAAATTATTTTTTTAGTCTCCTACATATTAAATTGACACTTTTGTGACAATTTTTAACTGTGTTAAATTAATTTTTATTTTTTAATCGCTTAAATTTGTATTTTAAAATTGTTATAAAAATACTTAAAAATCATTACAAAATATTAATTTATTATGTTAGAGATTAAAAAGAGTAATTTTTCAAAATTCATAAACTAAAATAACATTTTTAAATTTCAAAAACTAAAAAAAAAATACATATATCAAATTCAGAGACTAAAATAATAATTAAATCTAAAAAAAAAGAGTTAATTCTGAATCTTTATTGAGTCAGTATTATTGATAAGTACCATTAGGTGGTGCTTGGTGTTTAAGAGTACTGAGCGACAGCAGCTATAATTGCATTCCCTATTAAATTGGGTAGGGTAGGGTTTTAATTAAGGAAATCATAAACTCAACATTATCCTAGCACATGAAAGGGTATCTGTCTATATGGGCAACCAAAAGAAGGAGCATCTGAGGGCATTTGCAGGATATATGCCTCCCCTTTTCCACGCCCAAAAGAGGATAGTATCCTCTATGTGCTTCACAGTTTGGCACAAAGACATGATTACATAGGGGATGTGTCATTAACTATGTGGTTCTTGAATATAATTAAAGTGCTTGGTTGATAATTTAATAGAAACAACAGCCTTGCCTCCAATCTGTTGCAATTAAGATTAGAGCCTTTGACAAATTGTGGTAGGAGTGATACATGGCCTAATGTATCCCCGTGTGTGTTCAAAAAGCAACACGAAGAATGATTGAATTGATGTGCATGCTCAGAATTTTTTATATATTGGATGAGATGGAAATTAGTTGTTGCACTTATACTCGATCATTGATTATGTATTTGACACCCAAAATGCATTCGGATAAACCATGCTAGCGTAGAGTCGTACAATTTTTTCTCTATAAAATCTAATATGCAAGGCTTATAATAATTATGATTTTTTTACAACTTAATTTTTTACCTTGTACATATTTTTTTATCACATCATTAATAAAATCCAATCTAGCTAAGGTTTCTTGATCTAAGGCCCGTTGGATCTACTATCCGTTGAAGAGAATAATACACATTTTATAGTGATTAAAAACTTATTTATGTAATTAAGACTAAATAATAAATTAATTTGTTTTCTTTTTTCCCTTCTTATCTCTAGGAAATGACATTAAAATATGCCTCTTTCTTCCCTTATTGTTTAATCTCGAGCTCATGCTAGTAGCTAGGATAGTAGCGTCAACAATTTGTTCATAAAGAAAAAAGGACTTGGAGACTAAGGATCTCAAATTTTCTTCATCTTGGAAAAGTTCAGTGTATTCTTCTGTATATTTTCATTGATTTCCAAAAACATTTCACGAAAATTTTAAGTCAAATATGTGTCTTGCAAGTTGCAATGGGATGTGGCAGCAGACATTGTGGATATATAATTTCGACAGATATATGTCTTGCATACAGGTCACATGCAAATGCAATGAACAAGAACAATTCACTATGGTTGTAGCTTGAAACTTTAAAGGCTATACATTGCCATTTGCCACTGCCTAAAACTGACCTAAATGAAGGCAGATTTGGTTCGGTTTTTGTTTTTAGATATTCATAATATTCTTTAGCAGAAACTTAAAGAGTATTTTCTTAAAATATTACATATAGTTTGTTTTTATTTGCGCATTTTTTAAATTAAGTTTTCTTTTAATCAATTCAATTTGTATTATTATTTTTTGGTAAATCATACTACTTCTGTTTCTATATATAATAGTAAATTACTTAATTTATTAAAATTTTAAAAAATATTAATTTAATTGATAACAATAAATTTATCTTAAATTTATAAATTTTGTTATTTAAAATTATCATCATTATTAATAATTTTTCTTTTATAATAATTTATTATTATTTTTATTTTAAGAAGATATTTCTAATCTAAAAGTTATTAATAAAAAATATTATAAATCAAATCTTATAAAAAAAAAAACCACCATCATTAAAATTTGAATCTTAAAAGTAATTAATTTCACACAACACGACCCACCATTTTAGTATATCGAGAGCACATGCAAGTTTCGACTTGGCACTTGGCAGCCTACCATTTTAGCATGTAGGACCCGACCATTTTAGTAGGCACATGCAAATTTTGGCTTGTTGGCAATGGATCTATGGCATTTTCTTTTTTAAATGATTTTAGGAATGAATCCATCATATAAACCACGAGAAAAATTATTTTCTTGTTGTTATCACAAAATCGAGCGTATACGACACTTTCATTTTCTGAATGTTGTTCGGTTAAAATAAATGTTGTAGATGAACCTGCGGCAAAGTCTCTTATAATAATCAAAATATCGAATAAATATAGGTGCACATCTTATCTGTACTCTACTTTACAAAGATAAGAGAGACAAAGAAATTTAAATATTTTTTATTCATAGAAATAGAAAATAAATATAGAAAACTTACAACAACATTTATATATTCAGTTCAACCAATTAAATCATACTCTTTTAATAAAGAAATTCAAAAATATAATAAGTAATATCGATACGAATTATATATAATTTTTAATGAGACAATTATGTTTGAGTAAAATAAAATTATTATAAATAATAAACACTCTTATTTGAGTATTTTATTAATGCAATTATATATTCAAAAGAAATTCAAAATCATTGATTAAGATGAAGTATTTTTGAACAAGTTAATCTACGTATTTGTTTTTTTTTTATGAAGAGTAAATTCACATATTCAGTTATAAGTATGACATATAATATTATGCTATAATAAAAAATATAAAAATTATAAATATTAAAGAATTATTTGAAATTATAGTGTCTACATATAATTATTACTCATACTCTCTTTGCTACTTATTATAAAATCTAAATAATTAATTCACCAAATCAAAGAAATTAGCTAATTTAGTTTTTTTTACAACAAATTAGTTAATTTAGTTAAGATCATTAAATTTGCTCTAAATTAGTATTTTTTTAAGGGAATTAGTCCTTTGAATAAAACTTACAAACATCATTAAGAAAACAAGCTTGCAAGCATTTATAGATTATGTTAAATAGACAGGATATGCATGAGAATGTGCAAATAATACAATTTCCTAACATTTCTGCATATCAAGAGGAAAAATTAGACTAGACTATTTGTCATCCAAAGACTAAAATTAATGTATTCCAACAACTAATTATTGAACAATTTTTTTTAATTAAAGACATTTTTGTTAAAAAGTAATTAATGTATACGAAATATTTTAGATTGAAATATATTATAAGGTTGAAACTATACTTTTAATTAAGACCTTATAATAAGCATTTGAGGGAGGAGTAATAGTTTCTTCACTAAAAAAAATCTATTTTTACTCCGCACTGATATGTTTTTGCTATTTAAAAAAAATTATAATGATTGGCGAGTCTCTTCTTGAACGAACATGCCCTGTTTAAGAATATTATTGGCTTTTGTACCCCCAAGACTTACGCATTGGTACAAGTATAAAGTATAATATCCAAATTAAGATTATGCATGTCACTTTATAAATTATTAACTCATGAATATGCACCTTACATTCAACAATATTAATATCCCAGGTCTTTGTGTGAATTAGATATCAACAATTTTACATGAGGAAAAAAATGATTTCTGGAGAACAATATTTCTTTCATTTCCCTTTATATATTTGATCGTACGTAGACGTATTTAATAAAAAAACAGCTGATAAAAAAAAATTAAAACAGTTTTTATAAGAATGTGAGAAAAGTAAATATGAATGTACAAGCATATATACATAGATTGTTAAAATTAAAGTCGTATAATCACTTAATTAAAAAAGTTGCATTTTTTTTAAAAAAAATGATATGCTTTGTTTGAATTATGAGTGAAATATAAGGAAAGAAATAAGAGTGTTAGAAAAAAAAAAAGGTAAAATAGAAAAGATGTATTGCTTGGATGGATAGAAATATGAAGAAAAAAGTATTTTTTTTAATCTCCTCTTAATTTGATAAGTGAAATAGAGAGTGATAAAAACAAGTTATATAAAATATATTTTTATACTAATTGAAAAAAATGTATTTATTCCGTTTTTTGTTTCTTGATATAAAATCATTTATTAAGTATTTATTTTATATTTAAAAAATTATATAATTTTTAAGAAATTAAATAAAGATTTAAAAAGGACAGAAATAATTTAGGAAAGAAGCATTTTCTGGTGACTCTAACGAAAATAGTTTTCTTTCTTTCTATTATTCCACCCAAATAAATAGTAGAAATTTGATATTTTTAACTTTTTTTTGACGGATTTTTTTTTTTACTTTATTTGGTTTTATTTTTATTTAAACAAACAGAGGGCATTACTATGTCTCATTTATATAGCATATGAAAATGAGACATTGAGAGTAATAAATCTCAACTATATATACAGAGACATACAGGCTCTTATATTTAATACAACAGACGTACAAACAGTTTTGTTCAACTTTTGCTGTGGGTTTAGGGATCAATGCCATTGCCCTTCACAAGGGATTGTCCCAAACATGGTCACATTGTCATAGCAAATTAATTAAGGATCTTGTGAAAAGGACAAAAATTAAACAAAATTTTCTCCACCATTTTCAACCTTGGAGTTTGTAGAGGAGAGCTAGCTAGCTAGTGAGCTTCTGAAATGCAGTGCGGTAACAATATGAAAAGTTCAACTGCCTGAAAGAGAATCGGATTTCTCACTTTAGAATGCAATTTCTTATTTTTTTTATTGATAGAAATCAAAACCATACCAAGAGATTTGTAACATATATTTCACGCAATACAATAAAAATTTGTAACATATGTTGGGAAATAAATAACTATCTTTTCATTGGTCAATTAAGTCCAAAAAAATCTGTTCAGTTTAGAAAAGAGTTTTCATAAATATATTGTTCTTACTCGCCTAATCGCAAGGTGAAGATCCATGGAACAAAGACTGGGATGGGGTACCTGCAAGGATTTTGATGTTAAATACTTAAATTCAGTTCGAGATAATAAGATGACGTTATGAGGGTTTGCTTCCATCTTACGTTGGCTGGGCTGACACTAGTGTTAGGTTCGGGACATGGGACAATGCAATGAATCTAATGACTTTTGTCTCCTTATTGTTCAAGTGAATGGCATGAATAAAATTAATAAGAAAATACATTAAATAAATTGGCAACGTCTGTAGTGAGCACATATAGACAAGCATGGGCATGGGTCTCCATACTAATAGGAGGAACTTTACAAAAAAAAAAAAAAAAAACTAACAGGAGGAAATCAGAGTTAAAGGAACGTTATCAGAGTTAAAGGAGCGTCATCCATAATGGGCTCAATCTAATTCTAGTGAATTGGCCCATTAGTAACAATTATAGTCAAACCAAATTTTATTATTTTTAGTAGGACTTGTTTTAAGTGTCTCACCCAATAAGTTATCTTAATAATGAACTTTTCAATATTAAATATCTAGATTGTTAACGACAAACCATGAAAATCATATATTTTGGAAACCACTACATCATTTTTGTGGATTAAAGTTAACGGTGTTCCACAATGGTTATAACACAAGTTTTCATTTGGATCTGTCAGGTCTTAATTTGTTGTTATTATTACTAGAAAAAGGGTATTTTTGACGGTATAAATCTGTCGATAAGCTTGAAAATCTGTCGATAATTCCAAAAATTCGTAGGTAATCTACTATTTTCAACGGACCAAAAATTGTCGGTAAAATATTTGTAGAAAATTTTAACCGATGAAATTTTGTTATCTGTTGGTAATTACAGACGAAAATATCCTTCGCAAAGAGATCATCATTAATTTTTGACGGATATATTTGTTGGAATTTCCGACGAAAATATTTGTGAAAAAATAGCACTAAACTTGCATGTTGCGCTAAGCCTAAAGAATCCTCTATTTGTACAATTTCGTATTTGGGCTAAGCGCGCAAGTGTGGTCTAAGCGTGCGTGGCCAACTCGCTAAGTCTGCATGTTGCGCTAAGCTCAAAAATATCTCTATTTTGTAATATTCCTATTTGGGCTAAGCACACAGGTGTAGGCTAAGCGAGCCACACATTCTTACTAAACATGCACAGGTCACTAACCGAAATTAAATTTGTAGGAAAAATTTCACATGCAAGTCTTGCTAAGCCGGACAGGTGCACTTAGCCCAATGATATCTCTTGAATAATTAGGCTTAGCACGTAAGTCTGAGCTTAGTGAGCACTTCGTACTGTTAAAAAAAAAGGAGAGAGAGAAAGAGACACAAAACATACATCTTTCTGAGCATAACTCAGTTTCCTATGTTTATATGTGAATTTACACAAAGTTTCTACTTAACATATGAAGCTAAAATAGCTTAAGCCCAACAAAATCATACAATAAAATCCCACTACATCTACCTGTGAACAAATGAAATTAAATGAAGTACAAGCTGACACTATTCCTTAAAACTAGTAATATGTAAAAACAACACTTTTTTTATTATCCTACTTTTGATGCATTACCATTGTAAGTTGTATAATTATTATTCTTCTCTTATTTATTTATGCATGTAATTATTAAATTTTTGTTATGGAGCATAACTTGAAAAGATTCTTGAAGACCAATAAAATCATAAAAGCTTACACTCTCATTCATCTTGTCTAATCTTAGAGTTTTCTTTCCTTAATATGCATGAAACATGCATTAACTTCTAAGGGTCACATACTAATTTTTTCTCACACTTGCATTATTTTATTAACTTAATCATCTGATTATCTTTTGTAAGTACATTCCAACTAAGGAAACCAATAAGCCATGTTACTAATCTTTTGGTCTGCATTAGACCAAACTTTTAAACATTTCAAAATCTTGTTTTGGGACGCATGTAAGTATTAGTATAAACTACATGAGAAGGACTTCATTTCCACATTAGACACCTAAAGCTAGCTTAAACCTTGAAAAAAAAATCAAATTTGAACCTTTTGTGTTTAAGTTCATAATTTATTTACTTTTAGTATCCCTTTGAGTTCAGAACCATGTACTTCATACACATTAATTAAAATCAAAATCAGTATTAAAGCCATTGAAACCTTGCATCTTACCAATGTATATGAACCTTTTGGTTTTAGTATCCCTTTTAGTATTTTTAAGTCAAAAATATCATATCATATCATATACTTCATATAATTTAATGTTTAAAAAAAGGGGTAGGTTTATCGTTTACTTAATGTTTTATGTTCATTAACATCTCAATTACCAAGAGAAATCATGGTGTAGATATAACATTACTGTTCAACAAATAGATAGTGGGCAATATGAGCCCACTTCAAAACCACAAACACACAGAACATTCTATCATCATACATGATGAGGTTAAGAAACCACTAAAAATAGAACAGAAAAAGAAGCTTTCAATCATAATTCATAAAGCTATGAATTTCATTGAAAAAGGACAAAAATTTATGTCATTAGAAACAGGTATTGAAAACCCCGTGCAATCATCATTAATCTTGAACAAAAATTAATCTTGGCATATTCAAGAGAATGGGCAAAAGGATTTGCATAAAAAACAAATACGAGATTAAAAATAATTACAAAAACAAAATCCCCAATAGAACCTACTTCTAAAATCACACGCTCGTTGTTTCACACACACCTTCAAAAGAGGAAGGAGACTCAGACACCGAATCCATTTCAGTTTTTCGAATTTTATGAAAAATATTTTCATGAATAAATAAATGTAAAAATCGAAAAAAAACACAAACCAACAACTACATGATAGTGTGGGCTCAACGACGGCAGCATGACCCTGTGGGTGAGATGACACTTGCTAATGTCAATGAGTGAGAAAGGTAGTGATGGTGCGGCAACGTGGCCGTGACGGAGAAGGCTTGGGCACAACGACGATGTGGGCGCAACTGCGAAGTGGGAGCGACAGGGACTCGTGCGACAACGACGTTCGGTGATGGACTAACTGAGACGATGAAGAGCACTATGGTGAGTGAAATGTGAGTAACTGAGATGTCTAGGGTTGGTTCTTTTTGTTTTGAGTAAATTTTAATTTCTGACAGATACATATTCCGTTAAGAATTTCGTCGATAATTTCCGATAGAACTAAATCCATGGATAAAATTTGTTGGTTAATTAATACTTTTTGACAGAAAAATTTATTCGTCCGTAAATTCCATCGTAATGTTAATATTTTCGACGAATTAGATTCCATCAGTAAATGCAGTCGGTAATTTATATATTTCCAACGGAATACATTCAGTTGAAAACATTCCATCGAAAATAACAATTTTTTTTTAAATGCATATCATGTTAAGGAACAAGTCCATACTAAATGCTTGATTGTTAAGAAATTTCCATGGAGTTGTTTTTGCATTCATTGATGAACGACTGTATTCATATCAATTAGAAATATAATTGTTGGTTATGTGATTGGTATATGAGATGTTGTTTATATAATATATGTCTTCTTGTTTGTTTCTTGGTTATGCTAATATAGTGAATGTATACGTATATCTGTACGTAGACATACATGACATATTTTAATTTTATGTAAGCTAAATCATGTAATTAATCCTTGCATTGTTGATGTATAAATAATTGATTGTAATGATCGCGATATCGTGTTTGTGGGAACAGATGCCAGAGACTAGCACGCCTGAAATATAATTGCAACCAGCACGCCTCTTTCTTCCTTTGTGAGAAAGTGCATCGCCCAAACTATCTACATCAGAAACACCCACCTTCAATAATATTGCGACTTACCCTTTCTCCCCTTATTTTTCCTCCAACGAGAGCTTTACTTTGTTTATACTTATTCCTCATAAAAAATTAATATAATCTAGCAGAATTTATAAGACAATATAACATTATTTTGAGTATAAAGGATTGTCAGTATCGACAGATCTGATTCCATCTGCCAAGTGGTAGTATTCATGATATCACCATTAGTGTAAATTGTAATAACCAAAGAGGTGATAATTTGTGTAAATATTATTGTAGGGCACTTCCAGGAGAAAGAAAGTACATATACTCTGACTTTCAATATGTACTCTTGAATGTCGTTCATGTTTCTTACTATATATACCAAGTAAAGTGCACAATTAAACAATTCAATTAAATTTGTCTCATGCTTTGTTTTTCTTTTCCTCAAACTCAGATGCAATTACATGTGGAAAATAAGGTATTGTTTTAAATTTCAAGCTAGCATACAAAAATTAAAGTTTTAAACACCAAGCAACAAGCATCATGAAAGTGTCCAATGACCAAAGCGTAAATGGAAAAGGTCTAGTTCTGTATATCAAGATATAAAACCAAAATAAAAGCCCTAGGAATTATTATTACTATAAGATACTTCATGATTCAAAAACACTACAAATACATGGAATCAAACCAAACACCAAGAAATTGAACTATGCAACAACTAAACACTAAAAGCACATATGTACATGACTTTTTCAATGGATAATTTAGCCAAAGACACTTTAAAGATTGACATCTCCAAATTACAATGACTAATCCACACAATGATCTTAAATCATTAACTAATTAAACACATATTTGATCTCTATTGCATTAATGGCTTCCATGAGCAATTCCAATCCCTCTCCACCTTCGACAACGACACGTTTCTTCCCTTTAAATTTGTACTCTCCATGATGATCAACCACTATGGCTTGGCCTTGAATGCCTTCATCATCATCATCCTTGTCTGCTTCCTTCATCTCTCTTGCTCAATTTCCATGATATACATCTCCGCCATGGCCATTTCCAACATTTTTCCATATCCTCCGGAACATTGGCTATCTCCTTCTTCCTATACCATTCCCTTGTGTTCTTCAGCACCTCCTTCGCCTCCTCGATCATTTTCTTCAGGTGCCTGTCTCGGTTCCTTGTCTTCCTTCCGAGCTTTAATTTGCAGCTAGCAGCAACTTCCTCAGCACCATTCTAACATCATCACTGGATGCCCAAATCTTTGGCTAATGACGTGCATAATGCTTGTGCCCTAGGACACATCCTTCATTCCTATGAATGGTTTTGAACTCATTGAGCTTCTCCATGACGCCTCTCTTCTTATTGAATGAAAGCTTCACTCTCCTTGAGCACAGCTGGTTGTTTTATTGAGCATAAGAGAGCTAAAAAAATGAGAAATAATTAACAAGGAGATTGGAAGAAGTACTTATTTGTTGTGTATGGTTTTCAACTACAAAGGACTTCTTGTTCTTATAGACCCAACATAAATTTGTTTCAAATTATGCCACTAGTGGGGGTATAATTGACGTGCCTGATAATATAATATGGTTGCATTACAATGTTTTGGTTCAATATTTGGTAATCAAATATTATTTATCTTATGTCTCTTAATTTAAATGTTTTTCCTCGCAGGGGAAATAAAAAGATAAACACAATCTAGTCAAATTGAGGATTTGATTTTTTTGGGTAAGGAATTTGATGAATATTAATTGGTTGGTAGCTGTATACAAAGTTTTATAATTAGATGTATGTGTAGATAAATTCTAATTTAACATTGTTATCATAAGGTATTGATTTGATTTGTGATATATTCATTAATTTTCTTAATGTATAATCTTTCTTTTTTTAAAAATAAAATTAAGTCAACGGGATAAACTCACTTGATTGAACATGATACATAAATTATTATAAATCTTCTGATATTGTTTTTAATTTCTACAGATAAAAAAAATTTCTTTCAATTTAGACCTCCATATGTTTATATGAAGAAACATCATCGTCTTCCTAAAGTATTGTTAAAATTTTATTTTATATTAATTATTTAACAAATATTTTTATTGTTAAAAACTATCTACTTGTTGATTATTTATAAATTT
>PYAF01004620.1:777858-804803 GCA_007407185.1 Glycine tomentella
ATAAAATTAGAAATATTTGAATTTTTTTTCTTATAAAGTTTTTAATATGTTTTTTTCCAAAAATTATAAAAAAACAGTCATAAATTCTTCATATTTCATCCATTGTGTTTTTAACCCAGAAATACAATTACAATCAATTACAAAAAAAAAGTTCTAATAAATTATAAAGTGTAGATTTAGATATCCAAACTTAACTATACCAAAATATATCGTATTTCAATTTTATAAAAACAAAAAAGTATTAAAAATTTTATGAGGACAAAAATCAAATATTTCTAATTTTATGAGTATTAGTCTTTAAAAAATACACAAGGTTTTATAAATAAATAAACATATACCTTAAAAGATATATCAACAATAATTTAAAATTATCTTGCTTTTAAAAAAATATTTATTATTAAACATTTTAAAAAATATTTTTTACTGTATAGTTTTATAAATTTCCTTGTGATCCCCGCCTTGTGCAAATGAAAGCGATGTGAATTAAATAATAGATAATTATATGTATTAAAGTATGTCTTGTTGAGGGCCCAAATGCTATATAATTCGTTGTGCCCAAAAAGTCATACTGAATTCATATCATATACTAGTATTTTATATATATAGATTTATCATTTATGCACGTCATTTTCAAACATATCAAGTAGCACCACATGCACAATCATGTGACACGGTTGAAAAGGTCCAGTGGTATGTAACTATACACTGTTAGAATTGATGTTTTGACCTTAGAAAAGTTTTTTTTTAGCTATTTAAGTATGTAGGTGAAGAAGTTAAAGTAAGTATGAATTGCGTGTTTTGATTATTTTTCATTTTATTTTAAAATATCAATAGTTTTAAATTTTAATATATAATTAGAAAGGTTATTAAATATTTTAAAATTAAAAATATAATTGTATTTTAATAAATTAATTTTTCACTTTTCTAATACTTGTTTTCATTTGACATAATAAAAAAAATAACATTTTTTAATTTTAAAATGATAAACAAAATATTTTTTTAATGAAATTCTAACATTTTAAAATAGAGTATGAGATATAACACGATATTAAGAGTGATCACAATCCGATTTTGAACTTGTTATTGTTAAGGCATTGACTTAGAACCTTCAAAGAGTTGATTGATCTATAATGGGTGACATGAGCACGTGAGGGATGAAGTTGTGTTCATTACAAAAGTTTCATTGATGATGTGTACTTGTCTACAAAATGGATACCAACTTTTTATATATATAGTTCACAATAAAAATAATAAAGTAATAAAAATATTTTCTAATTTTTGGTTTTAAAACTGGAATGACAAGAACGATTTAATTTAAAATGTAAAAGTAAAATCCAGTTTGAAAAACAAGTGAATTTTGTATTTTTTTAGTGAAAAATAATTTTTAAAGGTTTAATTGTATTTTTGTAATACTCGCTTTTTTTTTTTTTTAGTTTAGGTGTGATTCTAGTTTTCTTTGTTGGTATAGTTTGCATTTAATTTGTATATTTTTTAATTAATATAATAAACTCCCAGACTTTTATATTTCAGGCTCTTGGTTGTTTTTAATGTTAGATAGAATTAATTTTTAATTGTTAAATATAATTTAGATGCGTGCTAAAGTTAATCTCAATTATAAATTTTATGTTAAAACATGTATAGTATGGGAGAAAGAATTAATTATGAATGTGTTAAATGAACACAAGTAGAAGTGTGATAAAGACATGTACCAACACGTTGTTTATAAATCTGACATAATTCATAAATAGGTGGTTTTCTTAACAAACGTGTTAACTAGTGATAGAAACTTGCAATGTACGTGACAATTTTATTCATCAATTCACAAAGAAAATTGATTAGTACATTTTAGTTTGCATATTTAATTTACTTTACATTCAATTTAATTTTCATGATTAATTTCCTATATTTAATTTTGATAATTTTCAAATTAATGAAAAAATATGTTACATAAAGAAATATATATTAATTTATAGTTTATTATAATAATTTATTTAAATAATACTTTTTAAGTAATATGAGCATTTTTTTAAGATTAATAAAATAACATTTTTTTAATATTGATTGTAAGTTTCTTTAATCTTATCATGGAGTTTATCTATCACTTATTTCAATTAAATTGAGTTAAAAATGTTATTAATATTAATTATATGTTTCTTTAATAAGGCCAATGATAAAAAAAGTAAATTTATTAAAAATAATAATTTACTGAAATAATTTATCAAACACTTCATTATAGATTATATTTTAATGTGGTTTGCATAGTTTTAACCTTTCATATATTTATAAGAATCATAATTGTTTTGTTGATGTAATACAACATCTAACTAACTTGTATGACCATATATAGGTAGTTAGGTTCCAGACTTTGCTTAAAAAAAGTTTGAGACTTGATTAGCATCAAACTAAAGAGAAAAAAACATATAATTAATTGTTCATGACAAAAGAGAATTAAGGTCATTAATTATTGAAAAGTACTAATAATATGTTCTCTAACATACCTTTTTTAATACACGTACACTTTATTATATTTAATTCTGTTTTTGAAAAATGACTATTTATATGTTTTTATGTATTTTAGGACATGTCCATTCTCCATTTGGATGTATTTTTATATTTTCTCCTTGGATTTATATATGGCATGTAATTGGGTATTTTGAAATACTTTGATATTAAAATTTTTATTTGGATTCTGATATGTACCGTTCAGAGGTACTGCAGTACATTATTATTCATTTTATGTATGAAGTTTCATTATTTACCATTTTTTTTTTTGCGATTATTATTTACTTTTGCTAAATCAATTATATAGTGTACATAAGTACATTTACCTCATTTTCATAATACAAAAAATTTACACATATTTTTATAATAAAAATTAAATAATATCTTCTTAAAATTAAATTACTTCTGGATTTACTAACCCACTAGCATCAATTTAGTGGTGTAATTTGAGATAAATAATGCATGAACACTTAACTAGATTCAATCCTCATTGTCAATATATAATAGACTAAAAAAAATCACATTCACTATTTGTTAGTTCAATGTGATATCACAAGATATTTTATATTTTTAAGTCTCTTGAGATTATTTTTTTAAAAAAAGGCTTGCCCCAACCAATGGCTAAATTATATTAACAAAAAGAGAAAAACAGAAACAAACATTGGGGCCTTAGCTAGACCAAACCCATAAGAACATAAAAAAGAAAACGAAGGTAAACCTAATCCTATTTTTGTTTTCTCAGCAGAACAGGGGGAGACGGTGTCAGACCAAGAAAAAGTTCTAATCTGGATACCATGATTAGCCAAAAATCTACACAAACATTTTCTTGACGATATATACAGAAAACTGTTTGATAACTTACAAGGTCATGTAATTTAGATTGAGGAATTTCGATCTGGGCAACACATGAGAGGTTAATCTTTCCCCATGTGGTGTAAATCAACATATAAAAGCGAGTTTGATACTGATGAGATTTCAATTATCACCCACAAACTTATACACACACACACACACAGTATATAGTCCTAAGTGAATCAGTTGAAGATGGTTATTGATTAACCGGCCAATTAAGTTCATATCCATCCACAGATCCCAATATAGATGAGACCTGTATATAAGGTATCTCGAATATTTTAGCCTATCCTACGGGCATGCCGTTTCTATTGTATTTCTTTTTAATATTCTTATCCCCACACACATCTCAGTTTATATATTAATCTACATCTTTTGGGGGCTATAGAGATGAGATTAATTATGAAAACCAGAACATTAAATGGCAATACAAATCTTCATGTGCTCAAGTATAGGCTGTATAGCATCAAGACAACAGAGATAATTTGATAGAATAAAGTCTCTACCGTTTTGTCAAAATCAAATGGTGATGTTCATTGCATGGCTATCTAAAATAGAGATGGATGATGAATCTGACGATAGTTAATTTTTTATTGGAGATATCTAAAATATTGCTTGACTGGAGCTAATTAATGGCTAGCAGGGAATTTCGATATTGAAACTTATTCATTTCTTTCAAATATTTATCTACAGTGTCATCAGGATTTCCTTGTCATTTTTGAAAAACTGAGGTATAAGTATAATTAACATGCTATCGATGATTAAGAGACGAAACAAGTATGTTTTGTTTTTCTTTTTGGTAGTTGAATATACCACCGCTGGGTAGATATATAAGCAAAAGAAAACAATGGAGAAAAGGACATGTTAAGCTCTCAATTAATCTAAATCAACAAATTAAATTAAGAACATAAAATAAAGTTAAACAAAACAAAATGTGAAAAGATATCCTCACGAGGCACTGATCCAGCTATAAGATATATATCGTTTACAATTATAAATCATATTACTCTTTTTATATAGGGAGGTTGTAATGAGGCGAGAAAGGAGAAAAGGATGAGGACATGACAAAAGAGTGTTCATTGCTACCAATTGCATTATGAGTCCTTCTTGGGCTAATAGGACTTCGTGATCTTGAGTTTGCCATCGCACTATGACCATGCCTTACGCTCCTCCTTGGTCCTTTCTCTGCACACTTGAGCTCAGCCTGTTTCAGTGTATTTGGATACCTCCAACTACAACACCCTACCTTCCCTGCTCTTTCTATATACCTGTGTCACAAACCTAATTAGGTGAAAAAAAAATGTTCTAAAATTTATTTGAAGCTATAACTGTCATATATACATAATACATCCATGTATATTTCTATATACTGACAAATGTTTCAGCATGCACCGGTAATGTAACTTTATCAGGAATAAATAAATAAATCGAAGTAGGATAATTAATTAAATTAATAATATAATATACAGTTAAAGGTTTGTTAGTGAAAGGTGGACCGTGTTCTAATTGAGGGATCGTCCATGTAGAACAATTGGGCATCTACCCTTGGACCAAGAGGCATTCCTTAATCCTTAACATAGAATAGAATGATTGGACCTTGAAGCTTTGTCCCAATTACATATAATAAATAAGTGTGATTAGTCATCCCAGATTCACATATGTTAGGGTTTCGCTAAAGATTCTAGAGCCTTTAACTCTAGAGCCCACGATATTCACACTTAACACAAAAGAAAAGATAGGTAAATAGTTTAACATTGAGTAATGAAATTCAGACAAACTATTAATTTATAATAATTCTTACAATGGAAGAGAGATAACAAGAGACTAGAGAGAAATATGTGAAAAGATTGAAAGAATATAGATTAAGGAGATCTAGTTTAATTGATTTAAGAAAGTGTATAAATTGTTTTAATTCTCTTGTACTTGTTTTTTTTTATTTTTATGGAGATAAAAAAAAAAGAATAGAAAGAGATAAAAGAAAAAATGAACATAAAAAGTTTAATTTAATTTGAAAAAAAAAATGTTGTATATAACATTACTCTTTGACATTATATTGGATATACTTGCTTGTCCTTTGGTTAGTGAGAACTATGCATATGCAATTTTGGCTGAGACTAACTTTGACGCAGATGTATGATTTAGTTATTGTCTGTTATAGACAAATTAATGGGACGGCAAACGAAAGCCTAAACAATGCCGTCTCAAAACATAGAAACTAGCTAATTATATAAATATTATAAATTAACAAGTAATTAATTGGCTTATAGCTAATCAAACGTTGGAACAAGGGACAAAGAGTCAAACAGCTATGTTCTAGAGCTTATATATGTATATTTATAACTTTTTAATATACAATGCAAACAAATGAGATAGAAATAAATTTAATAGCTTTTCAGACTGAGAGGATTCAACAACATCATCTTGGAATAAATGACTTCATGGATTTATATAATATGTTTGGGTGTGGGGTAGCATATACACTAGCTACGTGTAGGGAAGTTTATGTGCTTTCATTGTGGCTGTTATCTGAATTAGCTGTTACATTTGAATCAGTGTGACTACGTACGTTCTTTCATTGTACGAGAAACTATTACATCTTTCCAAATCAACATTAAGTCAATTAATTTACATGTGGCACATAATCAAATTTTTGTTAACTCTTTCTAATTAATAAACTGAAAAATATGACTATATGTTATGTGAAAATTAACTGAGAACATGATCACTTGGAAGTCTCTTGATCAGCATGTAATCATTTCTTCCTTATAGACGAAAGTTAGTAATATTATTCTTTTGCCTATTAAAAAACAAAACTAAAAAAGCAGCCAATTTCATTTAATCAGTACATAAATTTCAGTAAGCATCTTTTATCATAATTCCTTTCACTATTTTAATGCCAAAAATATATATATAGTTAATTAATAAAAGTTACAATCTAAAAATTCAAAGCGAGTATTGGATGAAAAGAAACATAATTAATTAAATTGGAAGGCAATTCTCATCTGCTACTTAGCTCAAAGATCACAAACTTTTTTAAAGTAAAAAACAGAATAAAATCGTTACCTTTGGCTGAATCTCAATCCAAGACACTCAATACACTTTCTTCCTTCTATCATCTCCCCCATTCCTCTTTGTACACATTGCCTGCAATAAACCCTGCCACATACCTACATGCACCAGAATCATTATAAGCTAAAGGATCGAATGGTGGTTCAACTATATATATCCAGCTAATAATTATCCATGCACCTATATATTATACATTTTATTATCTGTAATTTATACATACATACATATAGATATGTTATATAAGAGTTAATTTATTGTTCAGAAACTCAGAAATTCTCAAATATGAGAGTTGATTGGCAACATTAATTTCCAATTCACTTTCCTCTATGAAAACAAAAATCTTCATGTTTTTTCCCCTTGTATAATAGTAAATTTACCTTGTTAATACATCTAAGTACGTACCAGGCATCTAGTCCGGAAGATATAAACATAGGTATTACAAATTGCGCAAATCTTAGAGTGAGGAATCCCGGGTCGGCGCCGTCGACTACCTCTTCCTGAAGCAACACTCACACCATCAAAGCTCATGCCATTCCCCAAATGATCATCATCTCCGCTAGCCATGAGTCGAGGACTTTGTCTTTGTGCACCTCCACTTTCATGGCTAATATAATGACCAGACTGACCCAATGGCGATTCACCATGGCCAAAGTCTTGTAGATGGTGTTGTTTATTAGAAGCTTGCAAGCCTTTGGTGAAATCAAGACTAGGTAGTTTTGCTATTGAGCGTGAAGGTGTTGTTATGAGTTTTCTCTTATCCGATGTTTTCACTTCAGCCAGGTGTTTAAAAGTGAGGTCAACGGATTCATCAGGGATTCCTTGGTACAAATCTTCAAGACCTATTAAGATTGGCTTTTCCTGCATAGCTTTATTCATGTGATCACCCATTAGAGGTTCTAGCTAGGCGGAGGATAAGATGAGATAAGGCTATTATTATAGCTTTGAACCCTATATGACAGGAATATTTAAGCTAAGTGTTAAACAAAAGAACAAGGGCACAGAATCTTGTTAATTCCGTCCTATTGGAAATAAAGACGACCATATGTGGCCAAGGTTACGTGTTTTGAGGCCGGTCGAAAAGGAAGCTGTCTGGTAGAGAACATTAGATTCAAATTAAGTTCTCTGTTGGTCTTTGTAGCCATTTTCTAAGAGATATATCCAATTAGTCGTTTGAACCATTCAAAAGTAGGGCTAGGCTCCACAAAATATTTAAAATTTGGAGATGAAGTTGATGTGGAAGATTGTCACTAGTATTTCTTTTCTTTCTTCTTACCCTATCAAATGCTTGCAGCTTAGTTGAACATAGTCATAAATAAAGATTACAATTATGATTCTAATTTATCCTATTATTATATATTCATATTTACTAAAAATGAAAAGAATATTATATATTTTTAATGTTTTTAAAATATTAACATATGTCACACTTGAAAATTCATTTAATATGAATTTATGAATATAAAAAATTAAATTTTTTATACTTTTTACTCACATGTCATATTTTAATTTGAATAAAAAGAGACCTAAGATGAGAAAACAATTTCGATTCATTTATAAAAATAACATAATCAGAACAATATTAAAAAAATGACTGCACAATTGTTAATATTGTTTTAAACTTTTTGGATTCCTTTCAGTCATAGTCCTTGGGCCGTCTCACCTCTGAACTATGTTTAGGGCCGACCTGATTATGGCATAATCATAAGTAAGCTCTAACACGGAACCAAAAAAGCATGTGAAAATTTTGGTATAATAAGCTGGTATTCTGAGAAAATAATAAGTGCCTACATCTTTTGAGCTTTGAGCTCAAGGGACCCGAGATTGTTAATTGGTGACAACAAAGTGTCTCCGTTGTACAAATAATAAAGTGTAAGTAAAATATTGTTCCTAACAATTATTATTGGTTTAATATATAAATGACATTCCCAATTTCTTTTTGGTAAGCAAAATCCTATTAATTAGAGTTCTGGGGTACCTTAACCCATACACAGTCCAATCAAACATATAAGAACCAAAGGTTACATCATGATTAAAAACTCCCCACTGGGTTATATAATACACCAATCTAAAATAAAGGGTTAGCCCCCCTACATTTGCTTAAAACCAACACCAAAGATTGTGATCTCTTTCCTTTATAAAAAATTCTATAAGTTAAAATTAAATTTTCATTGTAAAAACTCCCTCATATTAACTTCTCCAAAATCCTATTTTAATCTCGTATGAATTAATATTAATTTATGAAAAAATTATTTTTCTTCATTTTTTTTCTTATTTTCTTCTCTATAAATATTCTTAGAAAAAATCATTCAAATAGATCCTAAATGTTTTGTAAATTGTATATCGTACGTATACAAAATTTAGTTTAAACAAATTTATGCAGGATATATTAAAAACAATTTGGACCCGAAAAACAATTTTGCCTGAAAATAAGACTTACCTAGCCTAACTAATTTAATGATAAGAACAAGTACTAAATAGGCTTTCTTTATACATACCATATAAG
This sequence comes from Glycine tomentella, assembly GCA_007407185.1. Taxonomy (NCBI): domain Eukaryota; kingdom Viridiplantae; phylum Streptophyta; class Magnoliopsida; order Fabales; family Fabaceae; genus Glycine; species Glycine tomentella. Next base: position 786,785 of record PYAF01004620.1, read on the forward strand.
TATTCATTATAAGAGATAATCTTATTCAAATCAAATAAAATTATTACAATAATAAAATTCTCCTTTCAAATATTTAACAACTAATTCAAATTACTATTCAAATCACATATCCAATTGCATGTCTTCGTGATCGGGATGACTATTCAGGTCTATTCGTCGTGCACCAAGTTCATCCATTCTGTTGAGACTTCCCTCATTCTCCAAGTTACTTGCAATTGCACCATCTCTTGATGCACCACCATTGGTGTCTCCCTCATCACTGTGATGAATCTGATCCTTTTGTGTAGCATCTGATTCGCGTTGCTTCTTACCCATCATAAGGGTCTTGAAGCGGCGCCTCACGGTCATGCAGGCAAGGCAAGTGCATGTTTTCCTATGTCTCCCTTTTCCACTTGGGGGCTGAATGCATACAATACAAGTGCATCCACAACGGTGCCTTGGATGCTTGGTTGTGGCACCAGCTGATGAATCAGTAGGGTCAATATGATCATCTAAGCCAACAGACTCGTGTTCTTGGATTGACTCAGGTTTTTCCATAATTCTTCGCTTTTTAGAATCTGGGGAAGATCATGCAGCCAGAAAATTCAATAAATATTTATCTACTAATTAGCAAGGACAAATAGAATATAGAAATTGAGTTAAATCAACTGGACTAGGGAATGAATTAAAAGCATCGAAATGACTCATTCAGGAAGCAAATTTTGCAGTCTGAACATGATATAGCTACCACCAAAGAATTACTTGGTATGATAATATTAATAATAATAAAAAAAAAAGACTTGTTATTTTCATACCCACAAACATGTAGAACCCATACAACTTTGAAATCTAAATATAAACACCAAATATAGAATTTAACTAAGATATCAATCCACATCCACCCACCCCAATATAAACTTTAGGAATGTAAAAACTAGCATGTGCTGGGGTGTCGGACACGACACTTCCTATTTTTTAAAGTGTCCGAGCTTCCTTGAATCCACCCACCCCAATATAAACTTTAGGAATGTAAAAACTAGCATGTGCTTCCTACACTATGAGGAGCATTGAATCAATTGTACTGAAGCATCAACCCCAAAACCCCGTTGCGACAAAGAAGACAATTTGTCAAATGCAGAGAATATATAAAAAAATTACAGAGTAGGATCATCACCTTTGCTGGTTACTGGAATATTTTCTAACTCCCTCGAACTCATTTCCTCTGATGCAGAGCTCAAAGACCTGAAAAGCCATTGTTCGTAATAAGAACAGTAGACCATACATTTACTACCATCAAGGTCTAAAAACACAAAACAAAGTTCACCTGCTAGCACCCCCAAACATTTGAAATAGAACAAGAAAACAATAGAGAATTGAAAAAAGAGAGAATTATTTCGATAAAATTTCCATGATGAAAGAGTACTTCTTGCTATCTCTCAGTCTTACATTTTCAGGTGCTAAGATGAAAAAAATTATTAAATCTATTACTAGCTTGATGCCTATTTGTTTCTAAACGCATATCCAAATACCTCCCACAATAGCTTTCAAGTAAACATGGAAATTCATCAACCCATAAATCCCAAACCTTAATCGCCTCAGAGACCAACATTTATTTTTGCCACACAATCCAATGGAAACAATCTACTATACTTCTTTCTTTAACATTAAAGAAAACTGAATAAAAATGGTCTCATAAAATTTAGTTATAGTGAAAATTTGGTCTTTAACTGAGCTTAATAGCATCATCAATCCATGTAGCCGACCTTATCAAGTTAGATAAGGCTTTGTTGTTTTTTAAGTTGTATTTGATAGAGTCATATTTGATTCTATTAATATAGATGGAAACCAGAATGTCCAACTATTACCTTGGCAAACTACCATATTAGCAACTAAGGACGTTGCTGTATTTATCCTCTTAACTAACCTGGTCCATGAGCAAAGAAAATTCCAATTTTCGTTCAACAGTAAAAATACATTTTGGTTCCTAATCACATTATGTAAAAGAGTAAACAAAGTGCATTACAAATAAAAGATCAAATTTTATTAAAAAAATTTCACTTCAATATGCAGAATTTCAAGTTAGAAGAAATTAAAAACTATATAAATTCCTCCTAGACACTACAATAAAAAGCATTGTTTAATTTCTGTCAAATTACTTTTTAATCCATTTAAGATGCAACAGTGATAAAGTATCAATTACCTAAGAAATCCAGGAAAAAATTAATAAGAGCAAATAATTTAAGGATAATAGTTTATATGTCACATACAACGAAAGCAGTGATTCTTAAGGTAAAAGGTTTTCCAAGATTGCACTATGGTTTTACAGCTAAAGGAGAGATTATAAATTTATTAAACAGAGGCTGGGACATCAATGGATAAAATACATGGATTCAGAAATGTACAAACACCATCATCGTCTGTTTGGAAAAATTTGAAGGCAAGATCAAGCTACAAACAACATATAGAACTGCTAGTACCCAATCAAGATTTTCACTGAATCAGATACGAATTTGATGCTAAATATGCAATGTATGTAATCTTACCCAGATGGGTGGTCATTGATTGTAGTTCCCTTTCCAAAAACCGGGGGTTCCTAAATAAAATGAAATCACAAAGATTAGCAAGCTAACAGAAATTTGAATAAAATGCTCCAAAGTCCACACCATATCAGTCCATATTCTCCTTGAAATAGAAAACCAATATAATAGAAAGATGCACTACCATGACATTGTCACACTTACCTCAAATTCCTCAAATTCTTTGTCCTCAATTGTTTCAACACTTGGCTTGACACAAGGTGGTGGACGAAGCAAGTCTTGTGCTTCTTCCCACGTAACTCTCAACTCCACAGCATTTTCAATTTGTAGACAATTAGCAGCTCCGGTACTGAAACCCAAATGTTCTGAATATCCGTTTAAGTAAGGTTTGCCATTCCCTTCCGTTGTGTGGAGAAGATCAGGACCACTGTTGCCCGAGTGCAGATTTGCAGTTGCACTAGAAAAGGTTGCTTCCTTTGTTGCAAAATCATTGGAGTGAGCAAAAGTAGAGGCATCCTGTTTCAATCATGATCATTTATCATATTTACCCAAAGAAGAAAATAATACAGATGTATTATCTAAATAAGAGGCAACATATAGTAAAATGGAAAATAATCTCACCACCTGTGTATCTATAGAATCTGATGCCCTTCTGAAACCCATAACAAATTTGCCTCCAGGATCTATCCGACTAAACATTACTGTAGCAAAAAAGATCATATAAATCCATGATAACTTCAAATGTGCAATATATTAGTTGCCCCATGTATATATGCACTTAAACTACATAGTGCACAACAAATACTTTACAAGGGAAAAATTCGAATATTCTATAACAATCTGCCTATGTATGACTGTATGAGTATAAAACTCATGTACTCTGGATAACATTTTCACAAAAATCAGAATACTAAATAAATTTTAACAAATGATAATGAAATAAGTATGTGCATCAATTCATTTGCCAATATGGATGTATACCAGTATCACCAGCATTTAGTTGCATGGCCTGCATGCAAGGGGTTACTCCCTCCAATACATACATCCTACTATTGTTATTAGGCCAAAATCTGAACTGAAATGTCCAGTCATTTCCCTTCACATCTTTGAACTGCAAAGGAAGACCTTCTGACTGTGAAATAGGAGGAAAGTAAGCCTGAAATTCCGGTACAAATTGTCAGATTAAATGTGCAGCAATTACAGGGTGATGATATTTTTCTTTAATAATAAGTAATTTAAAAGAACTGCATAAACATGTGCACAAAAGGATTGTGATAAAGATTAAATTAATAAAGGCATACCTCAGCACAAGATTTTGGGAGAACAAGTCGACCAATTCGACCTGCATCGCTGGCACTCAATACCTTCTCGAACAATGGCACTATAGTAGACTTCAAACTATGATGATAACATCAAGGGAAACTGGTGATGAATCAAATTTATATCAAAGTATAATGTAGACGGTGTATAACAGGCCAAATCTACTCCTATATTATAAATTAGAATTAATAACTAGCAAGACTTAATTAGACATTTTCAATATTCTTTCTCTTCTCTCCTTTGGAAGTGTATTTCACACACTACCCCTGCAGCGGCTATTCAAAACGTTTCTTCTCAACCATCTCCAAAACTCAAACTACCATATTTTTATCTTTATTTACATACTTGATCTACTTAACTATCTAACTATTTCAATCAACTTTTTTATGTCTATTTCTAATTTAAATTTCTGTAGTTTTGTTTAAAAGAAACTGTCAATGGTTAACAGTAACCTTCAATCACAATTTAAATTGTTAATTGTAAATCTAAAATATAATTTATATATTCAAAAATATTTATTTATTGATTTTTATTATATAGAAATAAACATATGTGCAATGCATAGGCTAAAGAACTAGTTAACAACTATAAAGGATACTCTCCGGACAATTTTTCCAGCTCTTGATCAGTAATCCTAGGCCAGTATCGAGAAAGTAACAGATTCTTGGTTTTCCCATCAGCAGGTGGCTGGGCAACGTGTTCCTGAGAAATCACACCTTTACTAGCTTCCAGATTAATGGCTATCCCATCCATCAATGGTTTAGATATGGAGAGAAGTCTTTGCCCTTGATGAAAGGGACAAAACGATGCTTTACCCTCAAGTCTCCTTTCTGCAATGTCTAAAGCAGAAGGCAGGACAGAATTTCCTGATGAGGTTCCCAGTGACATATTCAGTGAACTTGATTTGTGCGTAGTTTGAGTCTCCCATGTTGGTCTGTTATTATCTAATGTTGTAAATGTTAACGAGTGACCAGGCAGTTTCATCACATTTGAAAATCTTCTATCATCTTGCCTGTTTGGACCAATACATGAATCTATGCCATCTCTCTCAGCTCGTGGCCAACGGCTGGATTCACTAGCTTCAACATGTCTACGCAACTGCATAAGGTTTCCTTTGCCAGCACCATCCACCAATAATCTACAATCGATATGTTCTGTATGACGATCACTTGCATTGTTTTTTATCGATCTAACAGACCTGATAGTGTTTTCAGTATCCTGTATCTGCAGCAAATTAAATAAATAATAGGAGTCTTAGAACTTCCCATGTCACAGCAGCAAGGAATCAAATAACATAATATGTCTAAGTGTAAGTGGAGCCTCTTGAAAAATATTGCTAACTTCCTCTCACGCTATGCCAAATAAACGATGAAATCATGGCAGTAACAGGAAATCAAGGAAAGACATCACTAACTGAAACAATTTTCTAAACATAATTAGAAAAAGAACTATAAAACAGAAGCAGAGATAGAGACAGAAATTAAATACGGATGGAGTAAATTATAACAAATATGTATTTTTAGTCTTCCAAATACATAATTGACATCACATTTATCTTCTTTTTATAGACAACATCATAAGTTTTACTTCACTAGTACTTGGCAAAAGTTATTAGTATTAACAGGTGTTACATTTTCTGTTTTATAACACATTACAATTATTTGAAGGCTATTAGTGACATGTTTGCATTCTATCCTTATGCTTTCAACAATAGTATTCTACTATTTGTCACCACTCTTACAGTGAATAACTTTAAAGAAGATTTAGACATCCATGCACAAAAATTGCAAATCTAGAAGTGCAACTTTACTACAATATGAGATAAACTAAAAATAGCAAGCAACCATTAATTACAAAGGAAATAAACTTTAATCTTAGAAATAATTCTTCAAAAATTAATATTCAGATGAACCTTACCAAATTAAGTTTCAAAGTCTTTAGACAGGTAACACAACCTATGCCTCCATAATCAAGGTACTCAAACATAGAGCTCGATACAATACATCCGCAGTGGACAGTCTGCAAACCAAGTCAAAGAATACACTTCAAAGTCTAAAGAGAGAAAGACAAGGATCGAATAGAATTCAAATAGAAAACAAAGCATGTTATCAATTTACCTTGTTGCAAAAGGAACACTCTCTCCACCCCGTTTGATGTAGGTGAAATTTCTGACAGAAAATAAAATTTTCATAGGCTGATCTGAAGCATACAAAGTGACACATTAAGGATTCCAAGCAGAAATTAGAACCAATAAATGAATTATTACTAGCATTGCAAGATTTAATATGTAAGATGAAAGAGAAAGGCAAAGGTAGATTAATAATGCATGTCTTAGAGACAACTTGACAACAAAAACCAAACTTATAGAGTCGATGCATCACATAAGCTGATAGTTTTTTCTCTAAATCCAGGATACTTATTTCATAATCCCTATTCCCTATATCATAAACTAAGTACCCCAAAAGCTCAAGCTACTAGGTTAAGGTTCATAAATGGTTTTATATTTAGCATGCCCCTTCATGCATCTTTGGACTTTGAGGCATGGAATTATGGACAATGCATAACGCCAACTGATCTTGTGTTGTACTGATTTGTCTTAGAGGCTCAAATATAATGTTATAAACTAACTGTCCCAAGAGATTAAGTTATTATGCAAAGGCTCATGAATAGTTTTACACCTAAGAAAACAGAACACTTTTTATCTTTAGAAACAGGATTTTGTTAACATCAACACTTAGGGATGATTTTAAGCAACTAAGAGTATAATGTTTTTCTTAGAAAATACAACACTTTATATCAGACATAAACAACTATAAATAAATATCTCCTTTTCCAATAAAAACTTTCCAATTTTTAGTTACTTACAATACACAAATAAGCTAGATTCACCATCCCCATGCATCCTCAGAAAAACTATTTCATTGTTACCATATACCCCGGCCTCCAAAATACATCACCAAACATATTAAAAACTGCTTTGAATGTAACTCAGAAAGTAACATATAAAGACGAGAAAAATGCTCCCATTAAACTTTCGAACATGAATTGATTTTAAAAAGAAAATAAAAAAAAAATGAAAAGAATCTTGTTTGACACAACATTAGAGAGCAGTAGTTCATCACTAGGTCCTTTTCTTACATTCACGAAGAAGAACTACAATTGTTCATAAATATGCAATTATTATTATTAGAGGACAATGCAACCAGTTTCTTTATATCAGTCACACCCACATAAAACCAGAAAATCTCGGAAAGAAAATGTGTTGAACCTTACTTATCCAATTTGAGGTTATAAGAAGACCCAAGTCAAAGCCCAAAATATCCCGAACAACAAGTCACGTCAAAACGACTCAAAACCCAAAATTATGATATTGTAAAATCAGGATCCAGCTCCTCTAGAGTAAGAGGGTAAAATAACAAATTAAATCTCAAACGATGAAAAATCAATGTTTGATATTCCTTGCACATGCATAACAAATCATGAATTTGTTAAAATATCATCGTTTCTTTTTCTTATTGATAACCAAGATTTTCAATTGGGGTCACAATTTCTTCATGTTACTTGATATCATGAGAAATTGTGAATAAATATAACTCATGCGGACCCATGCGACCAAATTCTGATCAAGTTACTTAATATCGTGGGAAATTATGAACAAATATGACTCATGCGACCACAATTGTCAACACGTTACTTGATATCATGAGAAATTGTGAATAAATATGACACATGCGGATCCATGCGACCACAATTGTGGTCGCCTTACTTGATATTGTGAGAAATTGTAAACAAATATGACATGCAACTCCATGCAGCTAATTGCATGCAATCGCTTTGTAGACACCCCAAAACTTTGACATTTTGGCCAAAATCACAGTCATGAACCATGTTTCAAAACCATTTTGGACAACTTTGCTTATATTCACTTTAGAGAAGTCACATTAGTGAAATAACCCCAACAATGGAAAAACCATGGAATTTCAGCAATAGAAAAAAAATATAAAAAAAAAGAGGGAGAGGAATCAAATTTACCCGCACTTCTGGCAGAGTCTTGCGAATCCACCCGATCGCAAAGGCCACCCTTTCTTCCATTCTCTCGCATAGCCATTCTTGCACGAAACATTCATGCAAACCTCAAACTCCATCGCAGACAAATCAACCCCTCACTCCCACTGCAAAAGTCAAAACCCTAAAAACAAAAACATAGTAAATTAGACAGACACACGAAATCATTCGAGATTTTTTTACGATAAAGGGATAGCAAAACCAATTACCTCGAAGACAAAACAGCTAGGCGGTGCTTTCTCTGTGCTGCAACAAAACAACCATGCACACACTGAGAAAAAGAGACGTCAATTAATGTTGTGTTTTGGGAAGAAAGAGAGAGTGTTGAGGATGTGAGTTTATTTTAGAGAGAGAAAGTGCATGCAAAGCACCGTTACATAAACGCTGAAGAGATGTGTGAAAAATGCATGCACGAGACGAGACCGCTTATCTTAGTGACTCCCTTTTGCCTTCGCTTTACAATAAGCCTACTGATACTTTTCAAGGTTGACTTTGCACTCTAACGCCTCTTGCCTTTGGACTCCTCCCCTCTCTCACCAATTTTCCTTTAATGCTTGAATAAATCAAAATATACTCTACATTTATGTCATAATTAATTTTCACAGAAAACAAATATGTTAATAATTGTTATATTTATGGACCAACCATACTAGCATACAGTTGGTAAATAACTGGTTTCTTAAGTATATATGATCATGAAGGTCGGGTGGATGAAGAATATATTATTGGAAAAAATAGATAGAGAGTCTATTTGGGAAAGGATAAAAGGTGAAGAGAGGAATCAGAGGTTACTGGTTCAAATACTTTCACTAGCATTTACTTTTGACCATTATTAAAATCGGCCCGGTGATTGATCCGGTCAAGGTAATGGGTCAGTGATCCAACCGGTGGGTCAGTAATTGACCCGATTTGATCCGGTATATATTAAAAATTTAAATTTATATATGTATCTATTATATATAAGTATATAACTAACATTATTTAAATAAGACAAACTCATTTATACTCTAAAATTCAAAATAACAATTGATAATAATATAAAATTTTAAATAAAAAAATTCCAAAAAAAAAGCAAATCGGACCGGACCAGACCTGTTGGACCGGCCGGGTTTGGCCGGTTTTGACCGGATTTGACCGGGTCGCTTACATAAACGATCCAACTACAAACCCAAGTCCCGATTCGACCGGTCCGACCGGCCGGATTGGACCGAGTTTTATAACTCTAGTTTTGACAATAAAAATATATTAGTTTCAGAAAGAAACAAATTAAATATATTTATGGAAATTTGACTATTATAAAAGTAATTTATGTTACTAGTTTTTTCTTCTGAAATAACATGTATCATCCCCTTCTCTAACACATTAATTTGTGACAACTCCAATTGAATAATACACATACTATATTCATTTAAGGTATAAAAAGTTAATTTAATCAATTAAAATTTAAAAAATTTGAAAATTTGACTAAAATTCCAATTTTTAAAATAAAATACAAAATATTTTTATTTTAAAATAGGATGACCAAAATTATATAAATAAAATAGAAGACTAAAATTATATTTAAATATTTTTTGTATACAATGATCATCCCAAAATTTGAACTATGACTTTATACATATTATCTTAACCTCTCACCACTAAGTTCACCCTAGCGATTTATTTTTTTTATTATAACAACTTATGTATGTTGTTTAATCAATTGAATTATATACATCTTAAATCCCTCAAACCCTAAGGGGAAGTTTTTTTTTTCAAGAATAGATTTTTTAGTCCCATAAATATAGGAGGAAAAAAAATAATCTTGCTGTTATTACAAAGTAATAAATTAATTAAACCTTGGTATAATTTTTTTATCTAGGTAGGCAATAATTTCACCCTTAGTCAATAATGAATCCCAACGGGAGGGGGGTCTGGAATATTTATTCCCATGCACAAAAAAATTTATGAGTAAAAATATACACATATCATCTTATCCACTATCACACTTTCCTCTTAATGATCACTTCATTTTCGTTCTTTAATTTTTGTCATTCTCAAAAATTTTGTTCATGTACCAATTTTTATTTACTATCAATCTCATGAATTTTATCTACAATAATTTTTTTGTTTTTCCTCTGATTGTTGCTTGTTCATGTATGATGTAATGCAGATAGGTATATCTATATATTTGGTTCATACTCTAATGAATAGTAAAGGAATAGTGAGAGGGATTTTGTCATGGAAAAATGTGAGATATATAGTATTTTGAGTTCAATTTGCTTATAATTTGTTGGTCTTATAATAAAGTTGTTTGTATCATGAAAAAATATTTTTAACATAATAAGGATGTTTTAATAATTATAACATACATTCAAAGGAAAAAAATAATTTAACCAAATTTATGTCTTAATTATTCTTGGGAATATTATAAAAATATCTTAAACTAATTTTATAGTTAACCAAACACATTTTTTTGTTAAATACACGGAAATAACATTCCCATATTTTATTCATAAGAATAATATTCCTGAAACTAAAAAAGTTATTTGTGAAACAAACATTCTCTAATAGTTAGTTTATCAATATTACTAAGTGATATAAAAAAAGAAATAAATTAATATATACATTAACAAATAAAATATAAATGCACAACTTGAAACTGACATGACGGTTACATGTGGTAAGTGATGAAAAATATAAAATAATTAATAATTAATAATAATAATAATAATAATAATAATAATAATAATTTGCAACAATAAATAAAAGACGATGTATAGATTGAGAATAATTAAATATGATAATGGTCATGAACAAATGAAGAATAAAAAATGAAAAATATTTGATGTAGTCTCTACTTACATCTAATCAATTTTACTCATTTCTCTCACTTCTACCCACTCTCTCACCAAGGAAAACTACCCAATTATAATTGTTCACCACCACCTCTTAAGTATCGTTTATAGCAGGTAGGTTAAACAAATATGAATGATAGTTGGGATCCTAGATAGGAGAATGGAGAATAATTAAATATAACAATGGTCATGTACAAATGGAGAATAAAAAATGAAAAATATTTGATGTAGTCTCTACTTTCATCTAATCAATTTTGCTCATTTCTCTCACTTTTATCCACTCTCTCACCAATGAAAGCTACCCAATTGTAATTGTCTACTACCACCACTATAGGACTGTTGATAGCAAATAGGGAAACGGATATGAAGATAGTTGGGATCCCAAGTAGGAGAGCTAGCCACGATAAAGAGGTAGTAGTCAAAGATTATCCTTCTTTTTTTTTGGGAGTTGGTTCACGTGGAAAACTATACACATCCTTTTTCATGCACACTATTTATAAGCATGATTGCACTGCTCTTCAAAGCTCTCTCATTCATTTATTGTTGCTTCCAGTTTTCTTCTCTCCCGAGTCACATTTGTGTTCTTTTTTCTTCCTATTATTTCAGTGTTGTTGTACTCTCCATTCTTTCTACATTTTTTATGAAAGGCGCTTCCCTCAATGACAACAATTTTGGTACTAGCACAAATTTTTCTCCCACAGTCCGTGTGCTCTGGTCCTTCTAAGCACTTTATGAATTTATCCCTAATTTTTTTTATTCTAACTCATTCTTACACATCTTTCTATATTTTATTTCCTTTGTTTTTTATTAATTACTGTTTTAATTAATTTAACAAGTCTTTCATGGCATATGCAATTGAAAACTACCATTATCAATGAGGCAATTTATGAAAAAGGGAGAGGAAGAATATTTTTGTAAAGTCAAAATTATTGTGATTTTTTATGGCCAATTAATTATTTTTATTCTTAGTTGTATTATTCAGTTTATTTTTATTTTTCCATTTTGAGTGTATCATTCATTGAATAGAATTCAGAAATTGTAATTAAAAAATTATTGTAGTATATTAATTTTTGACACAATAACATAATAGAAATGTGGATACACATGCACACTTTTGCACATGTGTTTCCACTAGTAGTAATAACGATAATACTTTAAAAAATTAATAATAAATATAAAATACACATGAAATACATAATAAATGTTTATTTAAGTCATACACATTATTCCTTTTTATTATTAAATTTATCAATGATAGAATTTATATGAAACGTTTCATGAGCAATTTTTCTCAATGTAATTAAATAATCACTCATCAGTTATAAATCCATCATTCATCTTATTTTCGACCTATGTTTTGTAATTTTGATAGTTAAAAATATCTTACAATTACTCCTTTCAGTCCTTAATATAAGACATCATTTAAAAGAAAATAAAAATTAATGATTCTTTTTATAAAGTATTTTATAATTTGTATGAAACATTTAATTAATTTTTCACTAGTTGTCCTTATTATTAAATTCTCTAAGTATTTGTGATTTTTATGGATAGTGGTACATAATACTTTTAGATTTTTATATTTTCATACCACCCACCCATAAAAAGTTGATGATTATTAAAAAGGATAAAATTAGTATATTAATTAATAATATTTTAAAAAATCAATAAGAAAATTTGAATTAATTATTTTTATTAGTTTATGTGATTATGTTCAAAGTGTCTTATATTAAAACCGAAGGAAATATAACAAATGCAAAAGGCTAACAAAAGAAAATTACCTTAGAAAAAGCAAAAAATAAATAAATAAGCTAAATGGATTCTGTGATGAAATGGAAAGATAGGTCATAGGTCTCAATAAAAGAAAAATAAATAGAAAGATGAATGTCATTTGCTAGAATCAAAGAATGATTTTTTAAAAAAGCTTCCCCTAAGCTGAAAATAAGCTCCTCCATATAGCTTCTTCAAAAGCTCCTTTTGGATCAGCTTCTCCTTAATTTTAAGGAAATAAAAAAATCAAAAATAAATTAGGCCAAACATATCCATAATAGTTTTAGAATAAGCAAATATTTTTCAATAATTAATACAAAGTCCAAAGACTTAAGTAGAGTAAATGAACCGAAATCTCCTATAAATGTTACGTGATGAATTGGCTAAACCCAAAACAAATGATCACACTTTGGCCAAAAAAAAACAAATGTGAGATAACAATCTTAGTTAGAATAAACAAATATTTTTCAAGAATTAATACTAGCCCAAAGGCAAAGTAGAGTAAATGAACAAAAATCCACCATAAAAGTTGCTGATGAGTTGGCTACACCCAAAGTAGAGGATCACACCTCAACTAAAAAGCAACAAGGACATAAAAATCTTAGAATATGCAAATATTTTCCATCAACATACTGCGAGTTCTAAGGTTAAGTAGTAGAGTAAAATGGAATCAGATCCACAATAAGAATTGCATAATTAGTTGGCTATATTCAAAGCAAACGATCACACCTCATCCAAAAAACAACTGCAACATATACTAGTCTTAAAACTTGCTAATATTTTTCAAAAAAGATCTGGGACCCTACATTCTCTAGCTATATCAGTTGTTCATCTCAAAATATCCCTATAAATTAAACACCCTCAGTTATGTTGGGGTATGTTTTTCTAATAATTACCGTCACTCTACTAAAATTTCTTCTAATAAATTTGAGGTTAGAGTCTCTTAGCAACGGTGGTTTTATACGTGCCTTTGCATCAACACTGAATTGTGTTTTAGTTATTAGAACAGAAATAATAACCATTCTCCGTGGGCTTCAGCTATGTATCAACCATTCTCCATGTCTTTGTCAATATTAGCTAGGTGGCTTGTCGTTTCCAATTATTTTCGGCTTTAGAAATAATTAATGAATTGTAAAATATAATCATTTCCCTTTTTTCCTATTTTAATGGCTATCACATGATTTGACTAGCTAACCTTCATTGTGGTGTTCTGTGTAAAAAAAAAAAAAAAACCACCTTCATTGTAGCTTTTTCCACACGTTTCTTCTTTCAATTTTCTACTAGTGCATAAAATTAAAGAAGAGTATGTACATCGCCAGAAACGTGATCTATTGCATGCCTAATTAGTGATTCACTAATCAGAAATAAAAACAAAGGAATGTATTATGTATGGAAGAATACTTACAACCTAATTAGTGATTCACCATATATACTAAAGAAAATGCATGCATGTGTAAGATTTGATGAGCCTTTGAGGTACAATACTATCGACTATCGAGATCGAGTAATGTATGAGGCACATGTTTTTAATAAGATTAAAGGAAAACCAACTCCAAAATTACTTTTGGTGTGCAGTGCTTTTGGACTTTAATTCTTACTTAATTCAACATAGGAGATTGTGAGTAGTTAAAGAAATTGAAGAAAACTTGGACACAGTAAAACTACTGAGTAACGAAGCCATGTATAAAATTTATGTAGCTAGCAGATCCATAAGATTGTTATTGCTAGTCTAAGATAAGATTAATTCTTCTTCGCAAGAGAAGAACTATTAGCTATCTCAGTCAGATTGCAATTAGGATCCCCTAAAATTCAAAATAGAACAGCACATGTGAGATCATATTTGATTAAAAAATTCTAGATTAATTTTTATGCCAATGACTTCTCTTTCTTTTGGCTTTAAACTCTTTCCAACCTAACCCGTGTGAGATCATCTTTGCATTCTGCATCTCCTTCCCACAGAAAAGTTCTTTGTAATTGAGTACGAATCACTTTCTTAAGTGCTTGACAGAAGGAAAAATAGTAAGTAGGTACACTCAATAAAATAGTTGAGACTCGAGAATAACCCCACCTCCCAGAGACAAATGTTTGTTTGTGTTTCTATTGCTTCTTATTTTATTAAGCATTGATCTTGATTAGTGATTAGAATATAATTTTATGGTAATTTATTTTTAATTCAAAAACCAATTCAAAGCATTTAATTAAGAATCACCTTGATTAACCACAAGTTTTGATGATATTCACAGAATGATAAATAGATTGTCATCTGCACAGTGCATATAGAGGATTCGAGTTTACTTTTTCAACCACCAAAATGTCCTTCTACTCTAATAATTATGGAGCAAATTAAAAAGGGAGTTAAAGGATCTTCTTATTACCTTACAATTTTTTAAATTCTAAATTCTCCAGATGAACTTTCATGATCATTTATAAGAATAGATACATGGCGCCCCTAAGAACACACAACATGAGAATATAATGACATAATTAATTGATATATATATATATATATATATATATATATATATATATACATTAAAAAAATTCTTACAACATGAAACAAGTTAAATTGCTAACTGTTTCAATAACATAAACTAAGTCAACAAAAGCAAATTAATCTTGAAAAAATTGTAGTTTAAAGAAATATTTATAAGACTTTTCCGCTACTTAAAAAAAAATATTACTTCTACTAATAAACAAACTTTTCCACGCTTTTTATTATAGACCAAACTTGCCAAATTTCAAAATTAATTCAAACTGAACCCAACTTTTATCATACCATTTTCATTTGAGTGCATTGTGGTCCATTTTCAAATCGAACCCAATAAATGAACATATTAAGAGAAAATAATCACTACAGTTATGGGGATGATCCTCGTTTCTATCATCAACTATGACACTCTCCCAGATTCTTGACTTCTTTATCTCAGTTTTAGAGCACTTCCAGTAGTATGTATATTTATTTTTTAACTTTATGTATGGTTCAAGTATTAAATTTGAAATGTGCATAATAAACCGATTGATGCTCGGGTTGGTAAGGAAGCACGGTGCTATGCATGTGCATTGAATACCTTGGGTCAACATGTACTCTATCTCATTAAAATTGAGGACATGGTTACGACCCCCACCATTAAATAAAAAAATTTCTATCTTCATGATCATGATACATTTAACCAATCTCTAATTTTCATTTGTCACAAAGAAGTGAAAAGTGAAAAATTCCTCTCGGCATGTTTTGAATATGAGAATGTTTTCTCCATAAAAAATGAAAAAAAAAAAAGAATTACATGCTTCATATGGAATGGTTAAATTAATTTTTTTAGTTATCTAATTATTACAATCAGTTCATTTTAGTCATTCCATTTAAATTAAATTGACGTTATTAAAAAATGTATATTTTGTGACGATTAAAATTAATTAGTGGTGATTTTAAATTGTCACAAAACATAATTTCTTAACATCATAATTAATCCAATTTAGAATGTAGGACTAAGTTGAATCGATTTTAAAATTAGAAGATTAAATTAAAAAAAAATATCAAATTAAATATAGAAAAATAAATTACAGAAAAAAAATTAATTTAACCTTAATTAATATTTCAATTGATGAATTTTTGGCACAAAGCATATAAGCGATGTTGAAATTGTATTTATTAGTTTTAAAAATGACCTTACTGCAAAGCGTCTGTCAATGCAGTAGCAACTAGGGTTGAAAATTGCAGCCTCCATGCAAGTTGGTTTTCAATTAGGATTAATGATGGAAAAGGACAACTACCAATCCACCGTATTGAAATGAAAATGGACCCTGACGTGAAATGCACAGGAAGAAGACGTGAGTTTCATTTAAGACTTGCAATATTGTGCTAGCTAAGTAATAATTAATGGCGTGTGAGTGAGTTAAGATTTTTTTTTTCTTTTGAAAGGATGAGTTAAGATATTCATATTAATCATTCCAGTTCAATTCAAAATTTATAATTTCATTTATTTTAATTAACAAATAAAGTTAAACCTAATTTTAAATTCAATTATATAAATAGTTAAGTTTAAATTTTATAAATTTAATAATTAATCAAAGCCCATGAATAATAATCCAATTGATAAGGTAAACCTAATAATGAGGGATTGTATAGTAAGTATGAGGTCGATCTTTAGCTTTGATTCTTAGGTTTGAATAAATGCAGTCACTGTGCACTAAAACAAAAACTCATGAATTATTTGTCTATCTACAAAATATATAAAGGAGCTATACTTAGTAAATTATAACTTTATCTCAAACAACTATCATTATTTTTATGTTTAAATATTTTTTATTCTTTTTATCTTTATCTTCTCTTTTAACATAAAAGTATATATTAAATAGTTATAATTAATGAATTTTAAAAAATTAAAATAGTATTGTTAAATAAAAGAATAATAAAATTATAAATGGGCTAAACTAAAGAACATGGCTCGTAAACCTAGTGTGCCATTTTGTGAATAATGCTATAAGCTATAAGGGGACCCAACCTCTCATTCCATTCTCCTCTGTTATACATACAGCTATAAGCTATTTGCTAGTCACTTTCAGTTTCTCTGCGAGGAAACCTTTCGGCTAAAATAATGCTTAGTTCATCTAAATGTAAAACAGAAGTGGTTATACATATTTCTGGAAAAATGAGGGATGGATGGTTCGATGTAGTGTTATATACGTATATTATACGGCTGTCTCATTATCAAAACTTTATTGTGCAATCTTCAAATATCTTAGTGTACATTTTTTTTCTTTTTATAGTAAAGAGATTTATATTATCATGACTTGAATTTGATTAATTATATATGATTATGCTTTATAATATTTTTTCAATAATTTAAAGACTAATAGTAGTGATAATGTAAACCAACATAAATATAAACTATATTAAAAAAACAAAGAAATTAATAAAATTTTAGTTAATGACTTAATAGTATTAAAGAATGAAATAGTTTGCTTACAATGAGTTTAGGGTTAGAAGCTTCTCATTTTTTGGGTTTATTTTGGAATAATCGGATCACACAAGGGCATAATTAGGGTAATTAAATAGTCATTGTAATTAATTATTGTATATGGTACGAATTGAATGCTCCACGTACACTATTTTTTTTATACGTCCGTACACTATGATATTACTCAGAAAAATTAATATATTTGCAACACACTTTTTTACATGAGAAAATATATTACGTAAAGATATTATGATATAATATCATTTAATTATAAATTATTCTTATATAATAAGTTGATTAACTTTTATAATAATTATTTTAAAAATTATAACAGTAATAATTTTTTAATGATTGACAATATAATTTTTTTACTGTTTTATATTGACGATATGTAACCATTAAATTCTTTTTAAATGTATTTTTTACTGTCTGAATTTTAGTATTGAAAATCACAAATTTATGTGAGTCTCAATTTTTAATTAATGAGTTTTATTGTTAAGAATGTGTAAATTTAATGTGTCTTAAAAAATGATAATCGGTATTGAAAAGAATATACACT
>PYAF01004620.1:804903-833283 GCA_007407185.1 Glycine tomentella
GTTTTTCTTTAAATTTATTATGCTCCAATATGCTTCTTATCATCTTATGTCTTTTTGTTTAATGCCGTTATTTTCTACTAAACACTATATATGAAAAGCTGCATAAATTATTGCAGTAAACTTTACAATCATTATTGATTCAAAATATTGTACGAGATTTTTATTTTTTTAATTATTGTTCTTCTGTTTTTAAAAGAAACAAATTTATTTAATAATTAATTTTGAATTATTTTTAATTAATGACTTAATAGTATTAAAGAAATAAAAAAGTTAATAAAAATACATTATTTAATATATTTAAAAGTTAAAATAATTTATACTTCGAATAAGATTTTTTTGAAAATCTTTTTTTACGCTTTTTTTTTCAGTTCATCAAGCAGTTGCAATTTTTCAAGAGAGATGAATGCACAAGGCCCATTCTAAAAGTAGACATACTAGTAACACACTAATACTGGCTCTGCTACAACAATAAAGTTTTACTATATGACACAGTATTTAGAGACAAAAGTGTAGGTTTATTAGAAAACCATCTCAAAACCGTGCATCACTTCAAGGTCAGAGATTTACAATACCCATTAGCAGGCCAATTATATATGACATTTTTGGAGCAACCCCATTTTCAAGCATTGATACAATACAGAGTAAGAAAAGGGAAGAAAAAAATTAAGGGGATTGATCATGTGATCATGATCATGTGGTGAAGTCTAAAATGACCTTGGCTTTGCCACAATGGTGGAATGCTTGAGTATGTGCAAGCTAAATTGCCCTCCTTTCTCACTGGTGTCAATCTGTGACTGGCCAGGGGGAGGCAAGAGCTCAAAGTTTTGGACCAAACGTCCCAAAGTGATGCCAAGAATTGGCAATGCAAGAATGATTCCAGGGCAGCTTCTTCTGCCAACACCAAAGGGAAGGTACCTAAAGTCATTACCATTGGCTTCAACATGCGACTCCTCCTCGAAGAACCTCTCGGGCCGGAACTCTTCTGGCTTCTTCCAGTGTGCAGGGTTGTTGGCCAGCCACCATGCATTGACCAAGATCTTGCTCTCAGCTGGGATATCATAGCCTCCAAGCTTCGCATCGTGGAGGTTCATGTGTGGGACAAGGAGAGGGATTGCCATTCTAAGACGAAGAGTTTCCTTGACCACTGCTTGGAGGTATGGGAGCTTTTGGATGTCTGGCTCAGTCACTTGGTGCCCTGGTCCAAGAACTCTATCAATCTCATCCCTTACCTTTTGCTGGATCTCTGGGTGGTTCACAAGCTCAGCAATGCCCCACTCAATTGACCATAGAGTTGTTTCAATTGCTGTTCCAATAATACATAATTGGTACATCAGAAAAAAACAATCATATGATAGTAATATAGAATAAACAATGTATCTACAATATTTTATTCAATCATCTAATCATACAATATTTTATTCTATAATATATTATATAGTTTTTCAATAAACTAAACTAAGGTTTGGTGTTCCATGATACCATCTTAATCATATATACTATGCCTTTTGTTTTCCACTTTTCCTAACAAGAACCACCTACCCTCTATGAAAACTTAAAAGCCCCGCGTTCTTTTTATTCTCTTACCTTCTAATCTAAACCAAAATAATCAAGTAAACCACCTGTGACTTTGGGCGGAGGTAGGTCCACCTAAAAATTGGGTCACTATCGTTACCTACTACTACCACCAGTACGAGAGTATGATAACCCCTACTCACATTTGGGACTAGAAAACAGTGAAACAACAAAAACAAATTTAAAAAGTTATCCACAATCACAATATAGGTAAGAGATTGATTATATTTTAATAATAAAAAATTTCAAACACTTAATTAATAATTATTTTCTCTTCATTTCACACTATATAATCAATCAAATTAATTATTTATTTCTCATTTTTTTTCTCTCTTTCAAATTATAGAGAACTCAAGATTGTACAACAAATATTTTTCTATGTAAAAATAAGAAAGAAAGATAAAGAACAAGTCCCGTATAAATTGACTAAGGTCACACGTCAGAATAAACAAGTTGTGAAAGAGATAAGACTGATCCCCCAACATGGCATGGGAAGAGTAGCCACCAGTTTAATCCATCCACCTAACCCCTTATTTATTCATTCATTCATTCAATGAATACATAACAACGTGTCCCGTTCGCCCCCTCTAAAAAAACGGGAAAATGACCTATGAAATATGTGTGCTCATTAAATACCGTTATGTTTGGTAGTATTTCTTATAAATGAAAAAAAAAAAAGTTAGTAAAAATATCAGTGGCGCAATTTTTATGTAGGTTATAAAAGCATCAATCAATCCTTGGACCAGAAAAATTATATGTACTTTTATAAATAACCTAATTTGAGAAAAAGAATCAGTCAATTGTTTTTTAAAAAACTTCATTTCTATAAAATGTTTGATGCAATTGCGGTGCAGCACCATACTAACTTCTTATATCAGCAAATAAATTTCTCGTCAGTTAACGACGCTGAAAAGATAACTACATTAAAGTGACGTATGCCCCGATTTTGCTTGTTCTAAAGTATATATATATATATATATATATATATATATATATATATATATATATGAAATGAAAAAGAAATCTACTGTATGATTTAAATTAAAATATTTTATAAATTTAAATAATTTTAGTAACTCTACTTGTCCTGCACCATAATTATTATTTTTGTTTGTTTGTATTTTAATTTTAACAATATATAAAGGACATTTCTTGTCGTGGGGGATAAAAATACAAGGCAAAGCATCTTACCAGCAACGTTGATGTTTTCAACAATGTAAAGGACGTTGTCTTCGTTGATCTCGCCTTTTCTCTGGGCATCCAAAATGTGATCAATAGCGCATTTAAGTTCATTATTGTTGCTGGTGCTCTTGGTGCTTCCAAGCTTCCTGTTATAATGTCCATTTAATTGAATTGATTAAGAAAAAAATAAAGTAACCCAAAGTTGCAACTTGCAAAGAAAGTGACTATTTAATTTACTCATAAAAGTGGCTATTTAATTTAGGATCAAGTCATCAATGACGTATATAAAAAAGTATAAAAAATATGCTGCAGTTGAAAAAAAATATATCATAATACTAAATAAAATCTAATTTCCACCCTAGATGAAGCTAAATTTTTTTTAGACCCATTTAAAGATAATTAATCTCCTATTCCGTAGAAAAAAAGAAAAACTAGTTGACTCAATCATTCAAAGGTAGTAGTGTAGTACCAAAATGAAAAAGGTATTTTAGGAATCACACAAGTGAATTAAAACCAAAACAAAAGGAAACAAACACAGAGATCACCAAGTACATAAAAGAAAAGTAAACAGAAAGCAAGTGATTGAAAATGGAGGTCCAAATCGAAAAAAAGGAAACACAAGTAGTACCAAAAAGTAAAACACAAAAAACATGGGATTAAGAAGAAAAAAATATATGTATATTGTCTTAAACATTTAAAGCAACGTCACACTTAAAAATATTTTTCATACTCCTAACATTTTTGTCCGTACACTTCCTTTGTGTTTCTAACATTGTTCTTTATCATAAGTATTTGTAGTTTTAAAACATCAGTGAAATTTTTACCATGCACCACCACTTTAAATTTACCAGATATAGATGTTAACATGTGAATTAATGAATGAATGAAGGAAAGGAAATGAAACAGGAAAAACTTACTTCCTCTCGTCAACGAAGTAATCCTTGAAAAGCTTCAACCTCGTCTCCTTAACCTCCTTGCAAATCTTCAAGTAACCCTTCAAGAAGGGTCTCAAGATGGGAATAAAATCACCATAGTTATACTCGAAGCTCTGCGCCAAGCGACTCCTCTCTCCGTTCAAGGCTCTTAGCCTCTGGAAGATGGGATCCTCCTCGCTCTCGAACCTCCTGTCGAACATGATGCGGTACATGTTGTTGTACATCATGAGCTGAAGGCGGCGGCGGATGACGATGCCGGAGACGGCGGCTTCGGGGTTTTTCTTGACGTCCTCGACGACGGCGGCAGCCTCTGATTCCCATCCATGGCGGTATTGTTGCACAACCTAAAAATATAAGATTGATGGGATGATTTTAAAAAAAAAAAAAAAGGAAAAGTTGAATTGTTCGATTCCGTGCTAACAAAAACTAAAAATTAATTAATATCTGAACAAATTTTTTAAAAATGGTCCGAACCGTGATTTAGCTGCAACATCAAGATTTTTTAACGCAGTCTATCATGATATTAACTAACGCGACTGCAACCGATATTTAAAACCTTGTTTACTGATAAAGAGAAAAAATTGTTGCACTACCTTGTTGGTGAAGAAGGGGACGGTCATGATGCGGCGCATTTTGCGCCAGTGCTCGCCGTAGACGGTGAAGACCATGTCTTGGCCCTTTCCGGTGAAGATATCGAAGACGACGTTGCGGGTGCGGGAGCCGAACTCCACGCCCTGCGTGTGGAGAACCTCTTTCGCGAGCTCAGGGGAAGAAACCACGATGAGGTTGCGCTGCCCCATGCGGAGGAGGAAGATGTCGCCGAATTTTTTGGCCAAATCGGTGAGGTTGCGGTGGTTGAGGTCGTCGCCGACTTGGAGCCAGTTGCCGAAGATTGGGACGGGGAGTGGGCCCGGTGGGAGCTTGAATTTCCGGCCGCGGAGGGTGGAGACGGCGATGGCGACCACCGCTGCGAGGAAGAGACCTATAAGGGTCTTTTCCAGAAGAAGGAGATCCATTGTAGAAGAATTGTTACTTGTTTTATGTGTATGTGATGATTTGGTTCAGTTTGGTTGGGTTGGGTGAATTGAGAATTGTGATGGGGGTTTTATAGAGGGGA
Source organism: Glycine tomentella (assembly GCA_007407185.1). Lineage (NCBI taxonomy): Eukaryota > Viridiplantae > Streptophyta > Magnoliopsida > Fabales > Fabaceae > Glycine > Glycine tomentella. The sequence goes on from PYAF01004620.1 coordinate 809,710, forward strand.
TTATGATGGTAGCTCGAAGAGGGGTTAGGTGAAGCTTGTGGTTTGAGTGGTGAGTTTGTGTGTTTGTGACCTACTACGTCTTTCACCCAGAGTTGTAAGCGTATCATTAACAAATTAATACTAACAACTATTATTAGTATTATTGTATTAATTATAATGATAATTACTGTGTATAATCAGTTATGCCTATGGGATGAGAAAGTGGGGTTAGCTCCTTTCCTTTTAAAAAATATGAAAAATGAGAGGAAAAACACAAACGTACACGCACTCTTTTGCAGATGGTCCAAAGTCAGAACTCAGAAGTACTACTAGTATGTTCCTGATTGAATCATCTTGATCTTAATTACTAATTTATGGTCGAATTTATTAATTACTTTTTAGATATTACAAAATTTTATTATATACAGATTAATTGAGATTGTATTTTATAGTCATCTCCCTTATTTTGAAGTTTATAAGAGTGTAAAGAATATGACATTCCATATTATTATATGAACATTGGGATTCTTAGTGATGAAATTTTTTATTTTTTATTTTTTTATTGATGAATGCAGCCTTATATGTTTTAAATTGTATTGTGTGATACTAAATCGTGGATGTGTTTAGTAGCATGTATTCTAGTATTAAATCGTTGTCGTGAAAGGTTGACTGTGTTTCATTATGCTGGTACTGAATCATATAAATTAATGAAGATTTCATCCCTTTTAAGAGTCTTAAAAAAAGATATGCATTTTTTACTGATTGTTGTCGTCATTATTATTATTATTATTAAAGAACATAATTTCGGGACATGGTTTTATTAAAAAAAAATTGTTTTCACTTTTAGAACATTTACCTTTTTTTAAGCTAAATATTTAGATTTATTTCTTTTTCAGCATTTTTTGGGTTTCAACTTTCAACTCAAATTATTTTTATTTCATATTTTTTTTCAAATCAAAGTGTTTTTGCTTTTGGGCATGGGCAGGGAGGGGAAATTGTGAATGGAACAATGACGGCGTTAAATTACGCTGACTTTGAGTGGATGGTAGGCAGAGAAGACAGACAGAGCGTGACGGTGCCGCCCTATGACGTGCTTTAAGCTTTTGCTTGTAGTAGGTGAGAAGGGGTTGGTGGCTGCCATAAATTTTTGTTTTTTTATAAGACTAAAATAAAATTGTCATCTTCTTAACTAGTAGTTTAAATAACTTGTATTTGTCATATTTGCTCTCCTATCCCAATAAGCCAGTTTCATCTATACACTAAGAATTAAGAAACTAATGTATTTACTTGAAGGTATTTTTTTTTTAATTTGACAAGCATTTACTTCGCTAGGAAAGAAATTTGCACTATAGGAGACAAATAGGATTAATATCCTTAAAAAAAAAAATATGACTATTAAAAATAGAGAAGAGATAAATAGCATAAAATGAACATAAGCGGAAAATAGTAGTAAAATGGATTTTAGGAGTGTTTGATTTGAGAAAAATAGAAAAGAAAGAGATGAAGAAAGGATAAAAAAATACTCTCTCTCCTAATTTATAATCTATCTCTTCGCCTCTCTTTATTTTCATGACATTTTCTTTCTCCTGATTAGTGAAATTTTTTAGGTGGAATTCAGTTTTTATAGGTGATTTTTTTATTATTTATTCTTACTAAAATTGAAAATTCTAGCATGACAATCAAATTCTGCAAGGACCAATCAAATTCTGCAAGGAACTTGGGTTTGCTTGTTAATTAATATGTTGATAATAACATATAATAGGTAGTTATATAATTCAAATGTGTATTTTAGATATTTTGTTATTTGTAGATAAATAATAATTTGTAGATAATTTGAGAGATATTAGGAGATAAGGTGGTTGTACCAATATAGATAATAAACTTAACAAACATAATGTGGATCAGGAAGGGTCAAGATTATTGAATGTTGATGTAACAAACATAATGTGGACTAGAAGGATCTGCCTAATTGAGGGTTAACGTCCTTACTCTTCGTTAATAAGGTTGACACGAAGAATAGACAAATAAAAGTATATACAGTTAATATAACAGATACATATACTGTGATTCCACATTAATAACCACATATTATAGCACATTATCACTACTCATCTTATCATTGTTATCACTTAACTATCATCAATTTTACCATTCGTTCTATTGACCCAACATCACCTGTGGAATAATTTTTTTTACTCAAACCAAACATTAGTTTACTTGTAATTAACTACCTGTAATTACCGAGGTGTCTAGCTTATTGTTTATCAATATATATGAATTTTGATAAACTCTTTAATATTAAGAACTATTCCTGTGGAGATTAAAAAAAAATCTGTAATTAAAAGGTTCAAAACACTATGTTTTTCATAACCTAAACATACAAATTATGATTCTAAACCGATTCTAATTTTGTAAAAGTTCAAATTATAATTGTAAACAGGAATCCCAATTTCACGCATATCAAAAACCATATATTTGATTGAAGAAGAACTGGTACCGGTTTTGAATTAATGTTGCTCAATTCCTTTCCTTCCCACATTGAAATTCAAAATATAAAACACTATCATTACTCCACCTCTGCGGAGTACTGGTGATTGGGTAGCTTCACACCCGCACCATTATTTTCCAAAAGTACCTATGTGGAAAACCTCAATTAATGCTTAGGATTTGGAAGCATAAGTGTCAATTGCACACAATAGGATTTGTAAGTTGTAATTGATGTGAAGGAAAATTAAGATGGGTGATATTTTATCTGGGGGCAATCTTAATTTGGCTTATAAATAATGCTTCTTCCAAGGCTGCCACACCATTACCAAAACTGGAGAATCATAGTATATGTGAATCTTTATGAAACGCAGCTGAAGAGAAGATTGATTCGAAGACATGGACTATGTTTGGGTTAGTGGATGAGAATTAATGGAATTGGATTTGGTTGGAAAGGGTGGCTCCACCAAGATTGTATAATAATATTCATATGTCAAAAGGAGTTGAATGCGATCTTAATTTATATGGTATACGTGTTTCAACCCAAAATCACACGAGCCAAGGATGGCTCTTTCTTTTTCTTTGCAAAGTACAATTAGTCAAACAATTTAAACCTTTTTTTTTATTACAAAAACAATAAAATGTATTAACACGTGCAAAACAAATATTTATTTAAGTCTATAAAATACACAATGCCAATTTAGGTTCCAATTAATAGATTAATTTAGTATTATTATATTTTGTCTACTCAATATTGTGTTAGTTTTCGTTCAGTTAACCAATTATATAAAACTATTCTTATATTACTCACTCACTTAGCGAATGTATTAATCAATTGATATAATATTATTTTAGCTAATTAGTAATTTTGAGTTGAAAACTTACATATAAAACCACAATAAATGTTTGAATAAAAAATTTGTTGTTTATATGAATCTGGTTTAATCGATTGTCTCTTATAAATGATATTTGTAGATTATAATTTATTTATATATATATATATATTTAAACTTAAATATATTTTGGTTTTTGAAAACTTTTTGAATTTGGTATTTATTGTTTGATAAATTTTTTATTGTTTTTGATTCCTAAACAGAATATTTTATGTTTCATCTATGTTGTTACATGCATATTGCTAATTAACACATCAGTATATGATAAAAAAAAATATCTTGACAGTTATAATAAATCAAATTTTAGGACCAATTAATAGAGTCAACGTAATATGATAATAACAAAATATAAAATGAAATTCTTTCCCATAACTAAAAGTGATTTTTTTTTATTAGGAATCAAATTAAATACAAAATTCACAAATCTTTTAGAGAGAAGAAACATATTTAAATCTTATTCTTTTTTTTAAAAAAAAATTATTGCACCTTCGTTTTCTAAAAGGAAAAAAAAATGATATCTAATTCTTATCTTTTCAATCCTCATGGACCTAATTCCTTTATTGAATAATTGATACCAAATACCTGCTGGTTTTATATACCTCTTTATATAGTACCTCTAAATTTCTTTCGATTTTCAAATAAGAATCTCAACAAAAGTAGCTAAACTAATGCTAACAAAATGTTATAAACGTTTTTTTTTTTTTTTGCCCTTTCGCTCGTCTTCTTTTTGAGTTATCTGTTTCTGCAATTTCCTTTTAGACATTTCACCCGAAGAATTTGACTTCTCAATGCTCTTCTATGTAGAGAAAAAAAAAAAATCCTTCCAATAAACAAGGTTTTAGTTCCAAAATAAACAGGCACATAGCCATCACCTGATTTTGTATGGTTGGCTGATAATGACGTTTGCGTTAATTTTCTCTACGCTATCATTGGTAGATCGAGTGAAATATCAATTTAATTAGTCTTTATACATAATATTGTGAGTATAAAAAGAGTATATCAATCAACTTCTATGAAATGATTTTCTGGGACGGTAGGATATCATTGAGAAATAAAAATCTCTGTTATAAGATTTCCTGCTAAGTCAAGAGGTGTTTTTGGATGAATACATATCTAACACCTTTTGCTTACACACAAATGACACAATTAATAAAAAATTAACAAGTAATAAAATGTAAAAAATATATATTATTTATTAGAATTAATCTAATTCCTTTTAATAAAAAAATAATATAATTTGTTTCATTAAATAACAATTTGATTATATGAAGATATATTAAATATTTATATAATAAAAAATTGAATTTCTCTTGTTGTATTTTATTTATGTGAAATAAAATACGTAACTAAGCAACTAAATGAGGAATCTTATAAATATATTTAATATGTATTATTTATTATTATTATTATAGGCTTGTTAAACTTTAAAAAATATGCTGATTTTAGAATTGATTTTTTAATTAAACAAACTTTAAAAAATTTCATAATCTAACTTGTTAAAAATTATCCTAGAAAGGTAAAAAAACATACAATAATCATTTTATATGTTTTTCTAAAATATTTATATGTGTTTTAAAATGTGTATATTTATATATTTTAAAAATATATACATAATAATCTATTTGATATATTATATATAATATATTTAAGAAATAAATAACCAAAAAAAGTTGCATTGGAGAAACGGGTGGGTCCCATTGCCACCTCAAAGTTCAAGGGTTTTAGTTTAAAAAAATTCAGAAGAGAAATGGATAGGTCAAACTCCTTCAGTTTTACTTTAAAAAAATTAAAGATATTTAAAAATATATATATATATATATTAATAATATTATTATTAAAATAAGATAAAGTATATTTATAAAAAAATTCATTTAGTTAGTTATAAAAAAATATAACAAAAATTTTATTATGTAAATATTTAATATATCTTCATAGGATCAAATTGTTATTTAAGCAAACAAATTATATTATTTTCCTTATTAAAAAGAATCATATTAATTCTAATAAATGATAAATATTTTTTATTTTATTTTATTATTTGTCAAATTTCTATTGGTTGTGTATAAGAGTGAAGTGTTAGATTTGTGCTCATCCAAGAACATCTCATGATTTAATCATCCACTTTGATATTCAAACCCTTTGATGATCGAAAGTAAGACCTAAATGCAAACTCATACTGTTAGTCAAATAAACAGCAAAGATGTCGAGCCATTGAAAAAATGGTCAAAGATGGTGGTTCGCACGTGCAAACCACCAATGTATCTAACAGCAAATCCATTGTACTACAATATTGAAATTTGTATAGTTAAATTGCGTGTACTTTACTTATAGTAAATTTTGTCTTCTACTTACTCTTCCATTGTATGTATATAGAGGAGAAATACATCCACATTTGGTTTAATTATTTTCAGAAAATAATTAAAATGTTAATAATTTTGGCAAAGTTGATAAAAGAAATGATTTCTTCATAAAAGGGGAAGAAAATAAAAGGAAAACTTTCTTAGAAGGAATGTTAATAATTTGTGAGGGTTCTGACTATGACTTGGTCAATTTATTTAATCAGTGCCAAAAGAAAGAGAGTCCTAAGTATGATTCAAGAGTAAAGATGGAAGCAACAGAAGGCCAGAAAACAAAATGAGAGGAGAAACTCTTTCAAAGATAATCAAACAATTTTTTTAATAAAAATTAATCATTAATAAAATTAATAAATATTCTATATTAATAATATGATAAAAATAGCATTTATGAGTTAAAGAACTTTTCGAAATTGAAGTAATGGTTTGTCACTAGTGAGGCTGGCTGTCTCACCTACTACCACAGAAAAAGACCTAGAAGATGGAGATGTGGATACCTAACTCAAACAAAAAAGTCACCTATTCTACATCCAACCACGAGTACAATAGCAACCACTCGTAATTCCAAAAACGTTTATAAAATTACATTCCTCCACCTCATGCTATATGTCGGTAGAAAATCAGCAATTCAACATTGTGATGCTAGTAAAATACAATACACACATATATAAAATGTATCATGATTAAATGATGAAAATATTTAGTATAAAAATTATAAAAGTTTATAAATATAAAATAATGTGTGTATATTAATTACAAATAAAAGGTCTAATATTTCCATTTATCATGGTAATTATGAGGGATTCACCTTTTTAGCTTAATTCCAATATTATTATTTTTTGTTTAATTATTGTTCTAGTCATGGCTCACTCTGATCCAAGCCCATTACCTTACCTGTCCTTGTCTTCTAAGCTCATCGATCATCACCCCACAGTGGACACAAATCTTTCCGATCACAAATTAAGTCAACTAAGAATTATAAAATTAACTTGATTGAGAAAGGGGATTAAAGGGAGAAAGAGAGGAGGGATTATATTGAGAAGTATTTATAGTACAGATTTTTTTAAAATGCATATTTATAGTACAATTTGACTTCTTTATATTGCATTTCAAATTATAAATATAATTTATAATTACACATGCATCTTACTTTAAAAAAAAAATTAGTGGAGTAACTGCCCCCAAAACACATATAGATTCGGCCCTAATAGCAACCACCTTCCTTCATTGCCTCAACGAAACAACAGCAACAACTTCTGATCATGTTTCCGACTTCAGTTAGTGCCCCATGGACGCTAGAGTATAATAATTAGTAATGTTTCATTTAAAGTATTTCAAATCAAAGAGAGAACAATGGGTTTTGAATCTTTTATATAATTCAACAATTCATTCTTGTTTTGCCATCAAATTCAAATTAATTCCGTCACCATCTACTTGTATTATATACCGGATAAAATAATAACAAAGACTTTTACTATTGTGTATATATATACACATCCCTTCAATTTTCAATTGCAGCAGATTGCAGTATCTATCAATTTTAAAATCTGTTACTTAAGTTTGTATTCTAATGCGAATTAATATGCGATATGATCTAGGAAGCAAACAGAGATGTACGGTTTGACATAGCGTTTTGTACAATGCTAAACCGAAAGTCTTATGAAATATATGTAGTATATTCATACGTCTTTAAAAAAACGAGCATGATCTACAGATTTTATTTTTCACCTAATATGTCATGTACTCAAACCGAACTCTTACTTACCAAGGAAAAAATAATAATAATAAAAATTTCCACTAAATGAGGTTGACTAAAATCATACAACATCATAATTGTAAAATCAGGTTCGTTTATTGACTCGATCGAAGTAGTATGTTAGTGGTCCAACCGGTGGGTCAAGCCAATAATTGACCCAGTTTAACTCGATATATATTAAAAATTCAAAATTATATATGTATCTATTATATATAATTATAAAACTAATATTATTTGAGTAAGAAAAGTTCATCCATACTCCAAAATTCAAAATTTTAAAAAAAAATCCAATGTTTTTATTAAAAAAAAATCTTTTTTAAATTTTTTTTTAAAAAATAAAAGTTCATTTTTAAAAAAAAAATCGGCCAGATCGGACCGGTCTAACCCAGTCGGGTTAGACCGGGTTAATCCGAGTCAACTGCATAACCAGTCTGAAAGCAAAACCGGTCTGGTTAAGCCACCAGGTCCCAATCCGATCAACCAATCCAGACCGGGTTTGATAACACTCTACAACAGTATTCAATTCCATTAAAGATGAAAGTTGGAGATATTATTTAGGTTTAATCAACATTTGATCTCTGTAAAGATGAGTTGATGACAATCGTCTAAATATTTTCTTAGCTTATATATCTAATGGTGGTAGTAGGGTATGAGTCTCTTTGAATAAATTTCTCTAAAAATACTTATAAAAGAAGAATAAAAAGGAGAAATGATAGAAAGTTTTTCCATATGATAAAAATATATAATTAACTTATGTACAAACTATTTGTAGATGATATCTTATGTTAATTTCTCTAAAGTTAATTTTTAACTTATGCATAAACTAATTTTATCTTATTGAAAAAAAAATCTCATTTTTTTTTCTTATTTTTTTTTTCTTGTAAATGTTTATGGAGAAGTTTATTTAAACAGACCCAATGTGGTTAATGAAAATGAGGATATGATTATGCAACAAACGATCAAAATGGTGTTCTCAGAAGAGAAGGTAGTTCTCTCTAACGAAGATTATGGGATTGTTGTTGTGTTAAAGGAGTTATCACAAGTGCTTTTGGAAAACGAAAAGAGAAGAGTGGTATGGTGTGGTCAGAAAAAAATGAAATCCATATAAAAGTAGCAAATAGCACTGGCCCAAGCCCAAAAAGTGCGTAGACACAGTATCGCGAAATGGAGAATAACTTGTCATAATTCCAACAATGGATTAAAAAAGCTAATTATTAATGAATGAAATGTTGACCAAGTAAGTAAATCCTAATTTATCACTAGTGTAGTGACACTAATCTCACAAGGCATGAGCGTGCCGCCTCATAACAGTTATATTAAAATTAAAATCATTACACAATAAGATATGACTCATTTTGTTAATAAAATATTTCTACTTAATCAGGGTGAACATCTGCACTTGTTCTAATTATTATTAATATTATAATTATAATTGGCAAAGCCCGAGCTATTTGTAGCTGTACTTTATGTAAGTAAGCCCACAAATTAACATCAAACCACGATTATTGGTACCAACTCAGTGAATGTTTGCAAATCGTGAAAAAATATGTTAGAGGCAAAAATATTTTTGTAAAATGATCAAAATTCTTGTTTTTGCTTTCATATCTTGGATTACATTAAAATACATGTCACAATAATTTGATCTGCAAACCAAATATGCACTTAATATTCACATTTTCAAAGATTAAACGAATAATTTTTTAGTTAGTGATATTTATTGCAAGGATAACTCTTGTATAGATTCTTTAGCCTCGCATGGTAGTTATACTCTAAGGGTTTTAGTGGAGGATTATGCATCCCCTCCTTGCACAATCTTTGTTATAAGGCAAATCAATAGATAAGTTTCTCTTATATTTAAGTATTTTAATTTTGTAAACATAGGTTATATGTTTTATTATACCAAGTGAATAATATAGTTTTAACAAATTTTCAAAAAGATGTATTACGTTTTTCTTTTAATTTACTTTTGTTATTATCTATGTTGGCAAAACATTTTCTCCACTCACAAAATTGTGGCCTATTACCTGCAAAACAAAACACAGAAAAATAAGCGGTTTATTTAATTCCAAAGTTGATCAGTTTATATTATTATATAAATAAATAAATATCTCACACGAATAAGATTGCGATTTCGAATCAAACTCCCAATGTGACGACTTCTCTAACCTCATCTTAATGAGATATGAACCCAACTTACCTAAAATCTTACTTGCCAAAAAAATAAGGCATTGGTCAAGGGGGAGCGTGAAAATCAAAGTCAAACTAAAACTCGATTTTAATGAAGCTTCCCTTCTAATGAGTTAGCACAAGCCTAAAGAAAATTGAAACTACATTCACCAAGAACATTATATATTTACTGAAGGGAAATCCAAGTTGCAAGAACTTAAAAAAAAAAAAAAACAAAACAAAACAAAGTTGCACAACCATTCACATCAGACCAGACGGGTCGGTTATACAATATTAGACCAAACTAAGCAAATTTTTCAATCTCTCTTGAGCCCTTAAGGAAGGGTTCTCTTAGCAATGGCATCAGCATATTGTGGTATAGGCGTATAGCTAACAAGCCAGAGTATAACTTACACCATGCAAACATGGTCATTACTTCTCCGTACTAGTACACATTACCTTGACTCATATACACTAGAACCATAAAACATCCCAAGACAGAAATGGAGATAGCACCAAAACAATATACAAGATCACGTTTCCAATTTATTAACTAGGCAGCCAAAACTGGAACACGTCTGTGCCCCATAACATGCTGCCGAAGCTTATTATAGCCATCTCTATAATGCTCGAGTGAGAAACATAGCTGCCGTATGGCCTCGCGTTTCTCTTCTGCTCCCTCTAAGATCACGGTTCTTTGCCTCTCGACCTCTTCCTCAAGTTGCTTGGCTTTTGATTTTAGTTCTTCCACATGTTTGTGTGCCTCCTCCATTCCAGCAATCAGTTGTACATGTTCCATGTGAAGCTCGTTCAAATGGCTGTTCAGGTGTTCAATCCTACCATCTTTGGAGTTCACCTCTTCCTTGAGTGAACCAACTTCTACACGGAGATTATCTTTCTCTAGTTTTAAAGTATCAAGGCTTGTGTTGAGGTCTTTTATGTTGTTCTCACTCTGCTCAATTTCTGCCTTTAACAGCTGAATCTCACCCTTGAGTGCCTCCTCCATCTCCATTTTTTCAGACTGGATCCTTCTGATATCATCTTCAAAACAACGGCCTCGACTTTCCCATTCTCTGATCTGTTCCTCTAAATGAGTCCGTTCCTCCAGCACCTTTGACATTTCAGACTTCAACTGAGCTTTCTCCGGGAAGATTTTCTGCTCGGCATCAGATACTTCTGTTTTCAAATCCCTGATCTCATGGTCACGATCTGATAGACTAGTCCTTAACCTCGCAAGTCTTTCATGGAGTTTGGTGCTCTCTCTTTTCTCACTATTGAATTTGGTTTTCCAAGTAGAAATGTCTTTACGAGCCAACTCAAGCTGATCATGTAACTGCTGAATTCTTTCAGATGATTTATTGGCCTCAAATTTCAGTGAAGTAATTTGCATTTCTGAAGCTTTGAGATTTTCTTTGGTAATTCTTAGCTCTCTCGCAAGCGTCTCAATCTCACCATTTTGGTCAAACAATTCCTTATCCACACCATCAATGCTTCCCTCAACCTCTATCGTCTTGTGTTCCAGGGCTTCCCCTCCTTCATTGATGTGTTTTTTCGTTAGTGATGACTCAAAACCAGCCTCCAAATTTTCTGTCTGGAAGAGTCTGTATTTTTCAAGCTCAATCTTCAGTTTAGTAATTTCTTCTTCTGAAAGTCTTAACTTCTCACTCACAGTCATCAGTTCTTGTTCATATGCATTAATTTTGGTATAAACATCTTCAGTATTCTCATTTCTTGATCCCCTAGTTGAACCATCTGCATGTTCCTCTTCCTGCATCCATAGCTTTTCTTTTACCTCACGGAGCTCAGTTTCCAACTCCATTATTCTTCTGTTTATCCCCAGATCACTACCATTCTGTGAGAAACCTGAATAATTATTAACTGACGAATCATCAGATTCCTCCTCAGAATCTGTCAAAGTAGAAGACTCATCCCCATCTTTTTGGTATACATCAGTACCATTTCCACTAGAGCCAAGAAAGTATTCAAACCCAGCAGCTCGGGTACTAGATTTAAGACGACCCCCCCTCTTTGGAGTTGGAGAGGGCCAAGTGGAGGATGGTTCAGAGCCAGCATCTGAAATACCTGAACCTTGGGATTGGAGATCAGAGGGTATATTCTTCCGTAATTCTCCTGTCACATGATCATAACGTTCAGCCAGAGCCCGGTAAACACGGTAAAACTCCTCAACCAGAGCAACCAATTCTGGCCTCTTCTGATAATACATTTCAGCTTTTTTGGCAAATGAATCTGCATCCTCTTCTATCAGCTTCAACATTCGCTTCACACTCCGGTCCATCTCTGAGAATGAAAATCAAGTCATTTTCTAGGACAGCATTATGATAAAAAAGATAGACATATACAGAGCAAGATGCAAACCCCCTCCCTCCACCGCCCTAAAAAAAGCACAACTGGAGAATTCTTATCCAGTAAGTCATGGCAAAGAAGAGAAAGAGATGCTAATATCACAATGACATTTATTACTTTACTAGTATTAAATTGCTCATGTTTAGACTAAGCAACAAGGTCATAACCTTGGCAATCTAAAAGCCTATGACCTTCATAACTAAGGCAACAATTTTCCTTGTTTAGCCAGCAGAACAAGGACTAACCTTGGCGGTCTAAAAGCAAACTTCGGTAACAAGTGTAACGGACATCATTGAAGTGTAGAAAATAGAATTCTTTGAAGTGTAGAAAATAGAATTCTTTGAAGAATCTTTCAGCTTGTTTATAAGGAGCATGAATGGAGAGAATAAAGGGATGGAAATTGATATTGAGGTTGCATTTGTTTCAGGAAATAATTTCACATTCCTGGGAATAAGATAGCCAGGAATGATATTCCTGAGTATGGTATTTCTGAAAATATATTATATCCATGTTTGGTATTTGGTATCCTTTAAAAATTATTCCATGAAACATACAATTATCAGAGAAAAATATCCACAAAATTAAAACTTTTTCTTTTTCTACCATTACCAACTATAAACACCCACTACCCATTCTTGCAAGACTTCTTCAATCATTCTCATGGGAATAAATTTTACCCACCTCTATCAATGGAAATGAATTGGTGGGAATAATACTCAAAAAATATGCCTGGGAATAATTTTTGGATGGGAATGATTTTACAAAAATTGACACAACCATAGGAATGCAAATCTAAACCCTGAAATAAATGTCCCCTATGGAAAAACAGAAGTTTGTATCTGTTGCATAGTTGATGAAAAAAGTTGAAAGTAGAGCAATATGTTCTACTAAAGATAATTACCCTTTCATTCACCAAAACAAAAAGATAATTAACATTCATAGCTATGTCAGAGCAGAATTTGGCTTCCCTAAAATTAGGACTGCACTTTGGAGGGACTGAGGGAAAAGTGTGGAATTATAACCATTGATTAGAAAATCAATAGCCAAAATTATGATAACATACGTGTATTACAAACTACAATGAAATTGTTAAAATTTTATTCCATTGATCTTCCAATCAATGGTTGTGACTCCACACTTTCTCTTCTAAAGTGCACCCACTAACTTTAGAGGTGCTAAATCCCTTACAGAAGATAATCATTTCAAACTACAATAGAAAACTCCACTTAAAGATAGAAGCATATTTGAACTATTGAAGAGTTATCATGCAAAACACACTTTTCCCCCTGTGTTAACAATATTTATTTTCTAGCATTCCTGCTGAATTCACAGAACATTAGAACCTGGCAAAATTTTTGAATATAGCATATCAACTAATAAAAGAAGCTTTATAGCTCTCTACTCGTATTGGTATTTGGTACCCTGTTTGGTTGGCAGAAATGGCAAATAGCCAGATTCATGTAGATGCTAAATGGTGGAAAAGCTAGCCAATTAGGCAGATTGTGATACTTTGAGGGTATAGAATAGAAGTATAACATTAACAGTGTTATAAATTTATAATAGGTTGAATAAATAAAAAATGTGAAGAATATAAAAGGACATCCCTACAAATGATAAATGATGCTCAATTTTTGCAAAAATATTAAAAAAAAAAATAGGCCTGCTGATCTTAGTGCATGAAGTTTTGATTGCGCATTAGGCATTGCAGATTAAGCCTTGCCACATACAAACAGAGAATTCAATTTTGGAACACGAAAAAAGTGAAGAAAGTCTAAACTAAAAGAAATAAAATGAAAAACTGAGGAAGTTAATGAATCTGTTGCAGCAAAAAAGCTTCATATTATGAGAATTATCATTCAAGGATTACAAGTATCAGAGCAACAATACAATCTTTTTAACAATAAAACCTGGAATGTGAACACAGAGGAATTAAAGAATGAAGACAAATATAACAATAATAAACATATAACACTATAAGACCATTGCAATTGCATACCTTCAAGGTTTTCTGAAAGCCACTTAGAATTCTTGGGGCTGATGTGACTATCCCACCACCAAGAATGTGACTTTCTCGATTCCAACCTCCTCATTTGCTTGCTAGAATGAACCTGAAATAACAAAAACAACCCACTATTATAATGAACCCAGGATTCTTCTGTAACATGCACAACTGCATAAGTATAACCCATAAATCATAATCATAATATAACTCAATTAAGTTCCATAACACTTACCCCAGAAGCTGCCATTTGTGCAAGAGCAAATTCTATCTAGCTGGTGAAACTCTGGTATCAACAACAAGCCCCAAAAAGAAAGGAATCAATAAATTAACATTCAAAATTCAAAAAGTGGAATAATTAGCTAGCGTAATGCCCTGAGGATAGCTTAAAAAGATGACAACAAAAAAATTTAATATGATAGTACTAGGATATGAATGCTGTATTTTTTCCCACACCATTACCCATGTGGACCCCACCTACGTGGGCCTGCACCCTCGGCCCAAAACTGACCAACGAAGAAACGAGATGCCCATGACCATGAGTACCGCGCGGACAAATTTAAAAACCAAAATAAATTACTAATAAATAATTATTAAATTATTAAATAGCCATAAATTTTGACCTTTTTTTTTAATTTTGATTTTTTTTTTATCTTATGTAATCTCGTGCCTGAATATCACGGACAACTGGCTGTACCTAAGGTACAGCTATATCCACGCGTCGTGCAGCGCAATCACCTCACTTAAACGTGGTGGTTGCATTTTGCATTTCACACGCAAAATAAATACTATTTTTTGTTATTTTAAAATAAAAAAGTTATGAAGAAAATAATTTTATTTTATTTTATTGACGATTATTACGGTATATTTGAGTAATTCGATTTTTTCCGATGAGTCCAAAAACAAGAAAAAAAAAAAAAACTAGTTTGGTGTGGTAGTAGGATAATGGCTATGAAAGAAACAAAGTTGTAGTTGCGTTAGATGACGATGAATAGAGACAAATACGAGAATCCTTAGCCTCACATCCAAGATTTTCATTTCATATACATCATCTCAATAATCCCTTTCCTTCCAACAACATAAAAACAAACAAACACAATCTAATTTCACAAATAATAATAATAATAATAATAATAGTATGAATGAATGGAAAGGAGAGAGTTGTTGTTGTTGAGAGAGAGAGAGAGAGAGAGAGAGGTTCTTACATGAGAGAAGGGCTTGTTTGGATGCAGTGGTGGAAGCTGTGGGATAAAGCAATGGATCTGAGAATAGAAGAGAGAAGAGAAAAGGGGGTGGAATATAGAGAATAGAGATATTTGGATTTGAAGTGTGAAGAGATGAGAGAGTTTGTTTTGTGAAGTGTTAATAAAAAGGGAAGTGGGGACAGAAAGCAAAAGAAAGTGCCGGGAAAGGAAGGGCTTGTTCCATTTTAATGTCCACTAAGCTCCCACATACTCTCTCTCTCTGACCTCTTCTCAATAATACAAAAGTCATAACAAATTCTATTCTTAATTTAAATTTGAATCTTGATTAATATTTGAATATGAAATAAATTTTATTAGAAAATATTATTCTTCTTTGTTAAAAAAATGCTTCTTTCTTCTCACACATTTTTATTTTTGTTATTGCTTTAGCAATTCAAAACGCTATGTTGATTATTGTTTAGGATTTATTGCCTTTTCATAAACATCCCAATCAGATACTCACATTATTCACATCCGGCCGCGTTGAAACTTCAATTAATTAATCTATAAGGAGAACTACAAGTTTTAAGCCAACACGCATAAGTGGTTAAAGATTTTTTATGAATTTCTACCTTTATTTTCTAAGTATAGATTCGTTTTTTTTCTTTCTTTCGTGTGTAATCCTCCTAAAAAGATTTTCTAGTCTTCAATTCATGGACTACATAAGTAGTTATAATTTAGAGAATATTTTTATAATTCGAGCTTATAATAATTCTTTGGATGTTATTAATCAGTGTCTTAAAAATATTAATTAAAAAATATTTTATTAAAAATCATATAAGAACATATTTAAAAACTATAAAAAAAATACATTTTTATGCATTTTAATAACAAAAATCATTTTATTTTCGTAATTAGTGTTCCAGCATTTTCCTAATTCTTTAAGCAAACCTTTATTAACAGTTCTAGCATGTCATTAGTACTGTGCCATGTACATAAGGAGTGTCTTTTTTTATAAACTCGTTCTTCTTCCGGGGGGCAAAATAGACTTTCAATTCCGTGTATTTTTACTTCTTGGAGGTTGGAATTGGTAATACATCTTTTTCTTTATTCCCGATTAGAAAACCTGCATCGTGCCATTCATGTCATAAAAATTAAAGAAAACTGGGATATCATTAATTACGAGTATGAATGAATGAATCTTCAAGCTGCCACGATTGTTCCATTACAAGGAAGCTTAAATCATCTTTGAGCTACCTACCATTACTGAATTTGACAATTAATCGAAAATGTAACAAGAAAGTTAGATTACAATGATGAATAATTTAAATTCTCCTATAATATTTTTTATTGGTTTTCTTATTTTATATATTAATTATTAAATTTGTTTTATATTTTCAACATATTAAATACTTTGTTTTTATTTAATATTTTTTATATAGTAAGAGAAAGATTTGTAGGAGTATTTATAGAAGAATTGGTAAGAGAATATATTATTACTTAGATTAGTACGCATAGGCTTAATTAGAAGTAAAGAAGCAGCGCAAGCTACGGTCATGGGTTTGAAAATTTTCAAACAAACGCGGTATAATTAATCGTGACTTTAATTTAACGTGGAGACATAAAAATGATAAAGATGAAAGTTGTATATATTGGTGGTAGTTTTGATTACCTAACATGTTAGGATCTTAACTCGGTTTATTAATCGATTCCACTAAATACAAATCAAACTTAAAAGTTAAAAATTGATTAGCCCAATATCATGATTAATGAACATAGACGCACGCTTGTGGAGTGGTGGATAAACTCTTGAATCCAGAATTCCACAGATGTTGGAATTAATCCACTATGCAGCAAACTAAGCGAGAGATTAAACATACAGAATTATATCATCTTAATTATATATCTTGTTTGTTTGGAGTCCTATGTAAGGACATATTTTGCAAATATGGATAAAGAGTAAGAAGGAAGGATTATCACTTTTTCACGAAGAATAATTAGACATTAATGCTTCTATAATCTTGATCACTTTTTATACCATTTCTCTGTATTGTTTACCACGCATTATCAACATAATTAAAACTCTAAACAATGTAGCAAATTTCTTTGTATTTCTTTTCAAACATAAGTCTATCAACTAAATAATGATTCTATGGAATTAAAATGACTATTAAAAAATTAACACATTCTCATCATTTTTCTTTTTAATTTTTAGTTAATATAGTTGATCACATAAATAACTTTTATCATTTCAAGTATTTATTTGTAGGATGTGTTTACATATATTTCATTTTTCAACTCAAAATTTTGTTAGGATCATTTTTTATATTTGAATTCGACTTGATTAAGAACCAACAACATGTGAGAAAAAACCAAGTCAACATATAATATATTAATCTTAATATTGTACATATATAGTTAAATTGTAGAATATGGATAAAAAAGATTGTAGAATTAAAAATATGCAACTACAAATAAGGTGTGTTTTATATTATACTCCATTTGTTTCTATTTCTAAAACTAAATTTAAAATAATTTTGTTCTTTTTTATAAAATTCAATATATAATGTTTCTTATATTAATTAATTTTACACTAGAAAAAATCCTAATTAAAAAAAGAGGGAAGATGTATTGATGAATAATTAAAAGAGAGAGGAGTATTAATAATAAGGATAATTTTGAAAAAAAAATTATAAATTTGAGATAAATTTATTACTATCAACTAAATAACCACTTTTTTAATTTTGATGAATTAGATAATCAAATCATATATAAAAATAAATTTAATATATTTTAAGAAAAATAATATCAATATCATGTTATACAAAACAATATTCATTAACTCAAGAAGTTGTAAAATTATACTTCTTTAATGAATATATGATGAATCGACCAAAACTAATTTAAGACAATTATGATGTAGATTTGTCACACCTTCTTAACATCAAGGTGCATTCAACAAAGGCAAATATGAAAACAAGAAAAGAAATGGAGATTGCTAAACATGCATGATGTTTAGGCAATTTGCCATGACTACACCCCTAAAATTCAAGGAAGGCAATCACCCATGCATGAATAACTAAATTTGCCATAAATGCATGCCAATGAATGTCATGTATAAAAAGGTGAGACAATCGAGGTAACTCCTAATCCTAATTTTTCTCTTGCATTTCTAATATTCACTCTTTGACTTGAGTGTTAAAGTGCCTTTGTTGGTATATTCCTTTTCTGAGAAGAATATTAATAGAGAAAAAAATAGATTATTAACAAAATACATTATGTTCAAAATAGAATGTTGAATACATCATTGTTGATGACTTTTTTTGTTTTGTTATTACATAAATTGTCGATAAGAATTATTATAAATTGAAAAGTAAGAGAAAACTCAATGTATTATATTTTCATACCTTTAGGGTGTGAAAATTGTATTCTTAATACCAAATATCAACTTGAGAATTTAACAGGAAAGTTGACAAAGAAATCTTTCTTAAATAGTAAAATATTTCTTTAAGTCTTTAGAGTTTTTAATTCTAAAACTTCAATGATAAAACAAACTATCCAGATGAGATTCAATAATAGACTATCAACCAAACTATTAGATCCTGAGAATGAATTTGCAAATTAGCTCGTCAAATCCTATTAAGACGATAAGCAAACAATCCAAGTTGTTGCATGACAAAAAGAGCAAACAAGGCATAACTAGAACTTTATTGTACACCATCAAGAAAAACTCATCATTAGTGAAATAATGAAATAATAACGACCAAATCTTTGTTCAGAATTCTAGCTTCACTAACCTTGATTTCACACATTGAACCTAAGATAATAGAGAAAATGTATGTTTGGTTAGAAATGAGAAACATGATTTTTCATGTCCATACTAAAGTTTCACGTTGTAACTGATGACTAACTTTCATGTCATATTCTCAATAGGCGTAATTTATTCACTGTAGATGGTACTTTTAAACACACTCAAAAGTCATGATTAATAATGGATGGATCAATAAAAAAAATTTATTATAGAAATCAAGACTATTATCTAGAGAAGAGAATTCTACTCAAAGTCAAGTAGAATTATAATGGACTATAAATTTTTTTCTCTTAGTGTTTAATATAGAAACATACTAATAACTTAAACTTGAAATTACTTATTTAATTAAAACAATTTCGTACCATTTAATCCCATATCCACCAATAATAAATTTATTTAATATGCATAAAATATAATCAAAACTAGAACAATTTGTTTTCTTTAAGAACTAAAAGAATTCATTTTTTTAAGAACTAAAACATTTTTTATGGGTAAGAAACTAAAAGAACTAGTTTTCAATTAAATATATGATTTTATCACTATTCTTTTCATCGAAATATTTTTGTTTCTGTAATCATACTGTTTTCGTTTTTATGAAATTTAAGTACTATATTCATTTCAATAAAAAAATTACAATTCAAAACAAATGTAAAATGTTTTTTTCCTCATTTTTAATTAGATGATAAAAAATTGTAATGCAACAACACTTTATATATACTTTTAAATCACATAAATTATTATTAATAATAAAAAAGTTATAACCTCATAATTTCAATTAGGAACTTTAGTTAGCTGCTTCATTTGCCTTGAGCCACCCTACAGTGACCCAACATCTAGCATCAATTATTCATTTACATGCATTATATGAAAGGCTTTCACTTGTGGTACATTTGCATTATTCCTGGTCAAAAAAGTAAAAGTCGCTTTCCTTTTCTTTCTTTTTTTTTTTTTTGTCTTTTTAGGTTAATTGCCGAAATAAAAAGAGGCTCTGAAATTTGAAAGGCACTTTTAAATGGGGGGCCGGAATTTCAGAAGTCAATTCCATTGTAAATAATGCCTAACGTCCTACAACTTTTTCATTTTAATTAAAGTAAAATCTCACGCCCTAACTTTTCATCTATATCCTATTACATAATAGTACATGTTACACTTGCAAGTTATTCCTCTTATAAAGATGGTTTAAAATTGTGTTGGTTAATTATTTCCATCAGTTTATAATTTATTTAACTAGTTTATAATTTTTTTATTAAACTAAATATATTTAGTTATATTTAATAAATTAATCTATTTTCTAACTTATTGTATTTTTTAGAATCTATTTTTTATTTGGTATAACATTTGAATTTATAATTTTCCCCTTTCTCGTTCTTAGTATTTTAACAAAATATTTATTTTATTAAAATGTTATTTTAATACTATATGTTTATTATTTTAATACCATAACTTAGTGCTGATTTATAACTAAGAACCTGTAGCCTTTGTAAAAAAAAAAAAAACAAAACAAAACTAAGAACGTGTCTTTGTATTAACTAATTTTTGTTTTCATAAAAAAAATAAGTGGAAAAACTAAGAAATCTTTCAACTTTTGTCTTTTAAGACCTGCATGGCAGTGAAAAGCATTTCACATTTTTTGTTTCTATGCACAAATTAAAGAGGCTAGAAAACATAAACCTGAAGAATTTAAACAAGAGGTTTGATGTAATCAGCATTTTGTTACAGATGATATCATATTACCATTCTTTTTTCTTCATAAGATCATATCCTTTGTGATCTGAGCAGCATATATTCTTGTGTAAATTAAGACTGCCATGTTGTTCACATTGAAATGCCTAATTAACTTTCAACCGATGTTAGTATATATGGTGTTCTGTTCTGTCTTGAATTTTCATGATTGTTCAATTTACTTGGTTCCACTTTTGCTATCAAGGATTTGGGATGGAGTTTCAAGGATTTAAAAAAAAAATGACTAAAACCACAAGTTGGAAAGCCTTTAGTAGAACCTATTGTAACAGCATGTGCCCTATCACTGATTAGTCCTAATGGATCACTCATTCAGACTAATTCCGTAGCAGGTTAAAAAATATTGTAGCTTGCAATCGATCGATAATGGAAGTTTAGTGCCCTTCCTCTCTTCAATGCCAAATAAGGCTAGATTGGTTAGTATGAACAAGTTGGAGAGGTTTCATTTTTTTTTAATTGGCTTCTTTAGGAAAGCATTTAAGAATGTTTGCTGAGGTGACATGCTTCACATAATTGATATTCTCCTCTATCAAGGCTGAGTTCTTTAAAATGAAGAGCCTGCGTCTTGAGATTTCAAATGAACTTTTCCCATTCATAGCATAAATAGCTTAACAATCAAACTAGCATTTTGATCTTTAAGTCACAAAACAAAAATTTTGCATTCAAGTTTCATACTCCTTTTCTAATTTCTACTAGTTGTTCCTTATAATAATATTTTCTTGATTTGAGACTAATAATATTATTCATTGTTAATTTATGAAGTCTATTTTTTGAGAAGGATACAATCCGTAAATCCGGCTTGGGGCGTGAAAGGTTTTGATCCTTTTGTTCCGGGGCAATAGCTTCTCATCATTTTGTAGCAGGAACATTGGACATATTAGCGGATCTTTTCCACCTTAGTGTGTGTCCACCCCAACTTCTGTGAAGATGCGGACTAGTTGCACCTGAACAGAAAGACCTTGTGAAGTTTCACTGTTTTCTAGGATTGGCTTTGGACTTTTCTTGCGTAGCTTAGGTGGAGGGCAAAAAAGACCTCCTTCCGGGGGACCAGAGCCATCAGTGAGATATCACTATGGAAAAACTATAATTCTAACCTTGTGCCAGGACCTACGAGTCGAGGGACAGACTCAAGTAGACAATTTATTTGGGGAGTAGGCCTCCCAAAAGGAAACGGAGGCGTGAAAAGGTTTCCTCGGGTCAAACAGAGATTGGCCCTCAAGTGCAAAGACAGAAGGAGACAGAGATTGGCCCTCGAGTGCAAAGACAGAAGGGAGCTTGACTACAAGACCCACGCATGGAGCAGGGACGATTTTCTTAGCTTTAGAATTAAATGCCAAGTATATGATGTGAAGTGACATGTGTCACAATTTCTCTAATTGTTTCTATAGATAGTATATTAGTAATATATAATGAACCCAACATGTTATTACTGCAGATTTATATTGTTTTTGCATTTCCAGACTTAGTTGAAGAAAAGGGAAAGGATATTTTAGAGGAAGATGGAAATATGTGTGCAACCAATGCACCAAAAGCTGTCAGTAGTCTTGAATCAAAATCAAGACAAAAAAGCCAAAACATGCTTCTGTATATGAAGCTAAAAGAATCAAAGAGTTATTAGGAGCATTTGCTAGATAGTAGCATTGACAACAAAGTCAAATCACAAGGGGTAAGCCCAACTAAGAAAAGTTGATATTTCAGAAAGAAAAAACGCAAAATAAATCAAAATTTCTTGCTAATGCCGAGTCAAAAGGGAAAGTGCAAATAAAATCTGAGAAACCAAAGGCATCTAAAAAGCTGTCAAACAAGACAAGGAAGTCAAAATAAGTTATTGTAAATAAAATTGGGGACTCAGGCAAGTTATTGAAACAACAATAAAACAAGCTCCAAAGTTTCAGAAAGAAAGCATAATCTTGGAGCTAATAATTAATATTTTCTGTTGTGGATTAATGGATAACTGCTTTTGTAAAACATAGAAAAGTAAGGTGTAAATTTCTCTTTTTCCCTTGTTAAGGGTATATTGCGCTGTGATATCAATCAGTAGTGAGTCTGCCAGTTATCATACATAAGAATCAATGTCTTGTTAAGGTGTATTCTTGATGCTTTCATCTGTAAATGGTACAAGTGGATTAAATTTACATTATGGTTTTACTGTTTCTTGTACAAAGAGCAAGTTCAGAGTTTATAAAAATGCTGCTAGAAATATTTTTACAATGAATAATGCAAAGAATTCAGGTTTAACCTCAAATCTTAACACAACATTCACGCGAAAGCAACTGGTTTGCATTAACTACACAACTTAAGATAGAACCTACAAAGGAGCTACAAGAGTCACGGTTCAGCTAAACCCCCCAAAATGCAATGAATTAACAAATCATAACTATTTTTTAATTAACCAAACTCATTTATTTACGAGCTATTAAAGAAATCATCATATTCAAAATAAATAATATATTACCATTGGAGTTGTGTGTTGCTGCTGCATATCAGAATCAATCACTGCCTTACAAATAGAAGAGTTAGAAAATCTTGGACACTATTGGAATAAATAGTGTATCAAACTGTATTATATCGGTTGTAACTAAAAAGAATCGTTGTAACCATTTTTTCTAGCTTTCTGTTATTTTATGTTATGCCCAATATATCAACAACTTGTTTTTACTGATATATATAAGATGTACATTCTGCATATGGAATAAGATGAGTAATTCTCTCTTGATCAAAAGGCATTCGGTCTAAACCTTTGCTATCTTGTAATATGGTATCAGAAGTTATTTTCCTCTAAACTTTTTGCTTCCGCGATCTTTTCTACACTCAACAATGGCGGCATCGCAAACTTTTCCAGAC
>PYAF01004620.1:833383-847953 GCA_007407185.1 Glycine tomentella
TCATGAACGAACAAAACACATCGAGATAGACTGCCATGTAGTACGTGAAAGAATTCAAACTGGTTTGATCCATTTATTTCCAGTTTCATCTTCAACACAGCTTGCAGACATACTTACAAAAGCTTTGCATCCTCAACAATTTCGTGATTTTATATCCAAGTTGAGCCTTCTTGATATTCATGCTCCAACTTGAGGGGGGGATATTGGAATAAATAGTGTATCAAACTGTATTATATCGGTTGTAACTAAAAAGAATCGTTGTAACCATTTTTTCTAGCTTTCTGTTATTTTCTGTTATGCCCAATATATCAGCAACTTGTTTTTACTGATATATATAAGATGTACATTCTGCATATGGAATAAGATGAGTAATTCTCTCTTGATCAAAAGGCATTCGGTCTAAACCTTTGCTATCTTGTAATAGACACCAACAGCAGTGTAACTTTTTCAAATTTGGTAAATGTGGATGGCAGTAACTAGGCCAAATGTCAACCAGATTCGGTAATGAATCCAAAAAGAGATAATCCAAATTCAGGAAATTGATGTGAATATTAGTCTGATGGTGCTGGTACACTGAAAGATCATGTTCCTTTTCACTGCCGAATACATACTTCAACTCATTACATGCATGAATGCTCAGTTTTTCCAAACTTACTAGCCCTCGAGCAAGACACAGAGGGAATATATATTCCAATCTTTGACATCTGTAAATATAAAGACTCCTTAATTTTGGGAGCGCCAAAGAAGTATGACTTTGATTGCTAACATAATCAACATTCCCTTCTTCCACTTCTTCTATTATGTGCTTCAATTCACTACAGTCGTATATTTCCAGAACCTCTAGCAGCTCTAGAGTTTGGAAGAGAGAAGTTAGCATCGGACAAACCATCTATTTTCAATTTCATAAGACTGCATAGCTTTGAGTTCCTAGGAAAGGATATGCTATGCAATTGTCTACATTCTTCTACCTCTAACTCTTCTAAATTTTTGAGAGGGCATTGCGAAGAGGGATCACGAAACACTTCATGCAGGCCATGCATACGACTCCACCTTAAGGTAACTAGGTTGTAGAATGCATCTTCAGTTTGAAGCATATCAACATTGGTACTCTCAAAGAGGCATTCTGTCTCTGGACAATACTGTAACATTAGGAAAATCAACTGATTCATGCCTTGTGGATCCATGGATGGGATTGCATTTTTGTAACCTCCCTGAAGATGCATCAAATGAAGGTACTCTGCTCTATAAATCCTTCATTGGTAATGATATAAAACCATCTATGCATAAAGCTCTAGATGGTCTATGCTCTTCCAAAATGTCAGTGCTCACTGCTCAGGAGGAACCGGGGGCGCATTTTATAAATTATAACATACCTCTGCAATCTTGAGAAAGAGACATGATGTGGAAATTTCTGAAATGCATATGAACGTATATACAAATATAATTCATTATGCTGCAAACAATTTCCTATAACCTCAAGCATTATTTTTCCCAATTAAACAAGAGAACAAATCCAGAAGCTTCAGTTTCTTTAATGACGCAATTCCATTAGGCAATTCTTCAAAAGAAGAACCATGCAAGTCAAGAATCTCAAGGACTTGTAGGGTTTCCAAAATGGAGATGTCACCTAATGCAAAGGTTGCTTTAGCAAATACTTGCTAGTCTATGCGTAAAGTAATTGAGTTATGACTTGCAACAAGTAATTAAGAAATGGCTATAGATAGCTATGATCAAGCCGATGGCAGGATGAACTTGCTTATGTTTTGCTCTTTTATCTATTGAAAAATCATGCACTTAGACTCGCTTTTTAATTAAGATGAATTAATTAGATTCTGTTTGGTTAATCATTTTAATTAGTTACAATTTATTTGATTAATTTATAAATTTTTTTGATTAAATAAAGATATTGGTAATTAATAAATAGATTTATATCTCTAATATATAATAATATATTTTCATATGGTATTTGAACAACATTTGAATTTATTGCTTTCTTATATGAGTATAATTTTCATACATTTCAATGTAAATTTTACATTATCAGTGAATTAAAAACTATCATTGGAATAAAACTTAATAAATTTACTATAGATATAGTAGTTTATAATTGGATGATATTATAAAATTCTTTAACACCCTTTAGTATATAGACTATTTATTCTTTTTATATTCTAAATATTTTAATAAAATTTCTTTTTTAAAAAATGTTAATTTTAACGATACAAGTTTTTATTATTTTAGTATTATAGCTAAATGCTGCGTTAAAAAAAAGTATTATAGCTAAATACTTATAACTCAGAGTATGTTTGACTAGAAACGTTATTTTTAATACATACTATTTATTTTATTTACAAAAAATTCTAAGATATATAACTTTAAGGTGCATTTTTAAAAATTCTTAAAACATTCGCAACCTAGGAATTAATTGAACATTCTTTAGTTATTATGTAGGCGGTTTGCTCATACATTACTAGTGGATACAAAATTATTTTAAAATCCTGCAAAGAACAAGGTGAACTTCTAACAAATTAAATAAATTAATTATGGAGTTGGCTAGGACGATGCAATCATTGTATTCCACCACTTAATTTCCGACAGAAAGCTCCAAAACATGTTTCATTTTTCTGTCTTGACGCAAAGCCTTCATATTGCTGTTTCTAAATTCAAACTTTCCCTTGTTTGTATCAAAATGCTTGATGCTCGATACCATATTCTTTCATATGCTGAAAATAACAATAACATTTTTCTTAGTTTTATCTCAACAAGAGTTTTGTTGCTCTAAAACATATAAATTCAACATCCTGCAAAGCCAGAATTTCCTAACAAAAGTTGTCAAACAAGTATTTCTTTTTTCTTTTTTTTTTTTTTTATCATTGAGGAATAATGATGAGTGGCAAAAGCAGTTTCCTTGTTTGCTTTTCTTTGGGGACATATTTCCTCCTTCTTCTCAACCACGTCAGTGCTGAAAGTTAGTACTCCTTTTTCTCATTTTCTTTTTCTTTGTAATGTTTGGAAGAATTTTATTTACAGTTTAGTTAAATTTATCTTGTAACATAAACACTTGTACATGTATTTAAGTAACTTATGAAAATAACTCACTAAATGTGTATAATTAATAAGTTTTTCAAGATAACTTATGGAAACAGCTTAAAAATTATATGAAAACGGTTTAACCTAATTTCTTCTGAGACTATAAAAACAACTTATACATAAATGTTCGCATTCATAAACTCTATTTCCATACTCTTCATTTTGGTGCTTATTTCTTGTAGAAATTTCCTCATAGACTACAAAAGAAAATTGACTTTTTGTGTTTCTCATTTCAGATAGAACTGAACCGAGGAAAAATCCAAATCTAAGCCCATTCGAGAGTTGGAGGAGCGCTTACTTCTGCATCAACAATGTAATATGTGCCTCTTCTACACACATTAATCAGCATGTACTTAAACTCAAATGATTAACATAGTACATTAATCCGTGTTTGATTCTTAATGAATACAAAAAAAACTTTGGGTCAGCGACAATTATGTTCTGCAAGCGGACTAATCTCCAACCTAAATAAATTGGAAAACACCTGTGTTCTCTCTAATCCAGAAAAAAAAAATTAGAAAGTGATTGCCTTTTTAAATTTCCCATTAATTGCTATGCTATACATTAGCAATTAATGAACATAATTTGATTAGTTTGATCTCCTTAATTACTTGATAATAATACTTATTATTAATTTCAACATATATCTATATATATGTGTAGTCACCCGTACCAGCTTCTTGCTGGGGGAAACACGGATACATAATCAAACTCGATGGTGTGCTAGACGTGAGTCTCTCCGATATCAACGACTTTTGTGACGGTTCTTGCAAAAGCCACGCCTTAGATGTCTTGAGTTGCATCCAAGATGTGAAGAGAGACTTCTACTTCGGGACTAAACAAAACGTCTCGTATGTGAGGAATGCCATTACCATGGCCTGTGCTGCTACTCAGCGTTACGGTAATTAACGATAACACTTCATAGTAAATTTACACATCACCAAATCTAAACAAAAGTGATTCTTATCCAAAAGCTCTTTTCACTTTTCAACACAACATATCAAGTAGAACAATGTCATTTATACAGAAAAATTTATAACAATATATTTTCTATCACGTTCTTTTGATACTGGTTTAAATTTATTATTAGAAATCACAAATCTTGTTAGTTGTCCTAGCTTATTTAATATATAATTCTCTATCATAATTTTGTGATTTATTTTTTAAGAAATTTTAACCAAGTCCATAGTTGATAGTACTTTTTAAAAAGTATGATATGTGATAGATGATTTCATTGAGATAAAGAAAGAGAAAATGTTATATAAATTACTGTATGAATAATACAACTTTATAAAATATGTGAAACACTCAAAAAGTTTACATACATTAATAAACTAATTACAAAATTGTAACAAAAGAAAAAACAAGTAACAAAATTAAATATTACTTTTGGTGTTGCTGATTGTGCAGCTTTAAATACAAATGTTACGAAGAAGGACCCTAACAGTGCCACTAGTTTGTACGGGAGATTTTATATACCTCTTGTTTCAACACTTACCACCATGGCCTTCATTGTCACCTTCGGCGTGTGATAGTTTTTCAGCCATATGTGAATGGACAAGGGAGCAGGGGAGATGCCAGAAACATGCACGTTTAGTTGAATGTTGAGACTTATAATTTCAAATGTAATCTATACAAATAAATACGAAAGTGGTGGTCTGGATTACTCTCGGTATGCTTAGCTGAATAAGGGGGAAAAATATAATGGAGAATTCATTTATAACAAGAATTACTTACTATTATGTATGTTTTATCCATACCAAATACACAAGTTTATCTTGTGAGTCAATTATTTAAGATTAAATATATTTTTTATACTTAAAATAAATCATTTTTAGATTATTATCTCAAATTTATTTTTTTTAATAACATACTTGAAAATAAATTATTTTTCACAAATAGCATCTATTATGTTAAACTATGATGACTTGTTGATCATGAATTCAAATCCAAAAAAAATATCTTTACAAGCAAGAATAAGGTGATATAGAATTTCTCTCAACTTAACATAGCGTGAACCTCCTCCCCCTTAACATAGCGTGAAGCCTACCAGCAGGGCTACTGTATTTTAAATAGCATCTATTATTAATATCATTCTGTTAAGTGAAGTGATGACTTCAGAAACAAAATATCCTAATGTAAAATCATAGGCCCATGACCAGTCGTCAGATTGCAATACTCGTGATCGGCAGCGACAACTCCCACATGTAGCGCTAAAACAGGATCATCCACAAGCCTCACTTCCGAAGGCACCCTCTTCGTTCCTCTGAAAAACGGTTGACTCTATATGAGCCCTTTGATCTTAAGTGGCGCCAAATAACTATCTTAGACCTGCATGGTACGTGAAGTTTGCTCTGGCGCTACTTCCCATAAGGTAACAGCTGGAGAAATCCGCGTAGCTGAGCAACCAATCGTTTGACTGGCGCTACTTCCCAGTGCAGCACTTCAACGGCATCGTCATACGCCGCGGGGAATCTGTGTTCTGGTGCGAGGCGGTACTCCACCGAAACGACTAGGGAGTTGGTGTCTTTAGCGAAGTTTACGCATGCGTCTTGGAAGAAGTCTGAGGCGGAACTGAAGAGGACGAAGCCGTCACACCGCCTCTCCTTCTCCATCCACCGCCACGCCACCAACTCCTTCTCCACACGCCTAGGCCAAGGCAGCTTTACCGGCACGTGTTCATCACGGGCGGATTGAGTGGCATCGGGCTGGCACTAGCGCACTGTGCCGCGGCAGAGGGCGCGCGCATCTCCATTCTAGCGCAGTAGCTAGAGAAGCTGGAGAAGTTGCGCAATGCGATCCGCCTCGCCATGGGGATCGAGATGGCGGCATTTGCGGCGGACGTGCAGGGCATGGAGGAATCGTGCGGCACGTTCACGGCGAACGCCAGCAAGCCCTCGATGGCGAATTTGACGGACTTGGAGGGTGAGAAGAGGGAGAAGAAGGTGAGGGAAAAGGAGAGGAAGAAGACAATTAAGTTTTTTTTTTAAAAAAAATGAAATATAATAATTTGATTTTAAAAACATAATAATAAATAATGACGTGATTTTACTTTTAAAAACAACATATAAATAATGACGTGGTTTTACTTTGACTACTGGGATTAAGATTGATGATATGGGACTAAAGGAAAGTACATAAAAAAAATTGATGAAAAATGAATTTGAAATATAGTAATATAAAAATGACTTAATTTTCAGGTGTAAAAACATATTTAATTAATATATTTATTATAAAAGTTGTATATATACAGTGGTGTGCGTGTATAAAAACTAGTAGTTTGAAGAAAAAAAAGGAAGACATGTGCTTTATCCTCTTTTAATATATTAGTTAATCGGTTATTACAAATTCTTTTCCGTCCAAACCCATGCTGGATCGGGTTGTCCCGTAGGTTACGGTCCATTTTGATGGGTCCACGGTTGACAGTTACTATTGAAACCTAAGTTGCTTATTTTCTTTTTCACCACTCGAATCACTAAACCAATTTTCTTACTCGAGTTACAATGGAGAAACTACTATATACACGCTACTGTGTAAAACAATTCCTTTTTTAAAATATTTATTTAATTTTAAATCTGGTTTACAAATAAAAATTTTATCAAATAAAATATTATATATAAAAATATTTAATAAATAAATTATATAATTTCTTATTTGATATATTTTTCATATAATCCCTTTTCTCTTTCATATATTTTCCTCATTTATTTACTGCACCACTAATATATATAATTTATTTTAATATTATAATATTTATTTAATAAATTTAAAAATTATAAGATTATAATATTTACATATATAAAATTATATCATTCATATACTTATAATTTATATTATAAATATTATATCATTATAATTTTAGAAACTAATAACATAAATATTATAATAGTAAAATGAATTATATAAACCAATGATGTAGTAAAAATTGAGAAAGAATAGGATAAAAAATTATGAAATTCAAAATTGAATGTATGAAAAAAAATACTAAACAATAAAAATATATTTTTATTAAATATTTTATTATTATATTTATTAGATAAATTTAGTTTATTGAAATAAGGGGATTAACTGTCAATAGAATGTCTGGTTACATGTTTAGATAACTGAATTATGGATTTGGTATAAGACTGGTAAGGTTCTCAATAAATTAATTCAGAATAAATAGTAGTTACTCTCACATGATCCTATTCGTTTGAGCTGTATTTTGAGTACTACTTGCCGTTTCCAATTGCTACATTCATTTGCGAATTAACATGTGGTTAAAATGGTTTTAGTACGACTGGTTTAACACATCATTCGTGCATGGTTAGGGACTACTTTTAATGGTATTTGCATTCTTTCTTACCATAAACCCTGAACTGAAAACAAAACATGAGCATGGTGATCAGTGGATAGCATAAATGATGTAACAAGAAAGCTGAAATTTACAAATCATGTAACGGCAATAAATACTTTGTTATCATTGTTGTGTATGGAAATAGCTTTTAGGTATCACTATTTTACAGGTAGACCTAAAAAGCAAGGCATGCGTTTGTCCTCATAGAGAGATGTATGTCTTTTGATTGGAACTTATGAGGATAGGGTGCATATGGTTCCTGATAAGAATGAGATGCAAAGCTAATACCTTGTCCAAGTATACTTTTAATTCAAAATTGTGTATGCATTTAGTTGGTTCGTGAATAAAATGTGCTGCTATCGTAAAACATAAATATTCAGATCATTCTTCATTGTTTTTATAAATGCTTTTGAGAATTAAGTGGTTGTCATCACAATGAATGAAAATGGACTTAACCCCCTGTTGAGCCTGTTAGCTTGCTGCATAATTTGAATTTGAAACTATCCATAAGATTTTTTTTATATATTTATTGAATTACTCAAAACTGATTAAGAAAAGAAATTTTGGTCAATATTCCGAAACAAGAATGAAAATATTCATAAAAATCCAACTGATTCCAGCTTTGTACTAGTCTAATACACTACAACACCTTAAAATCATCAACAACACTGTATGCAGAAGCTGTGTTTGAGGACAAGAATCATTAATTACCATAGAAAAAAAGTTCATTAACAAGAATGTTATTTTCAAAAAAGAATTGAATCAAGCTCTAAATATCAGAAGCCGATTGATGACTAAGGAATGCTACAGCCTTTGGATTACCAGCATCAATGCTACTATCAACATGTTGCTGCTCTTCTTCAGTTCCCAAAAAGTCATTATTGTTTTAGGAAAAGTATGAGTGAAGAATCAAAGTAAAGCTAAGCATCCCAACTATGCTGGCACCCAAAGCCAATTTATCCCCTTCCACACCAATCCCAATTTATTGTCAAAAGACCAATAACAAAACAGAATGTCATGGGGGGGACTAGACCAAAACCCATGTCAATTAAAAGTGAACCTATACTGAGGAAGCCCCAAAAAATTACGGACATAATGATGAGAGCAAAAAGATAAAACACATACATATATTGTACTGCTAGGACTATAAAAATAAATCATTTATTATGCTCATTGTGGCGAGGCCAATCATTAGAATATCCTTATTTGCCCATTTGATGAGACGTATTGTGTAGGAACGGTTGCACAACAAGATAAAGCTCATTCGGGTGATGGCCATTGATAAAATTTATATATCCACCCATTTGATGAGATGGGTTATAACAGTTCAATAGCTGCATATGTTGTGCTTGTTGCATTTCATATGGTTGCACTGCAAAATTTGGAGGAGGAGGAGGAGGAACCCAATTATGCTGATCAATATGGAAAGTAATAATCATGTGAATGTCTTCTAAGGTAGTGTCGTGAATGCTTCTTTTCCTCTCTTTCTTTGGGACATTCTTGTGTTTGAAGTGTTTTTGAGCATGACATATGACTTGAGTTGGAGTTTTTGATGGAAAAAAATCTTTTGAAATGCTTTTCCAATTTCCCTCGCCACATATCTCAAGCCCAAGGAGGAATTACCTTTGTACTTCTTTGGTCCAATGTGTGTATTTCTTGTGACGAGGAGTAGGAACCTCGGCAATAGCAACTATTGCAGTAGGAGTAGGAACCTCAGCGTTCGTGGCGGACAACAAGCCCTCAACGACGAACTTGGCAAACTTAGAGAGTGAGAAGAGGGTGAGGGAGAAGGAGAGGAGGGAGACGAGGAAGTTTTTTTAAAAAAAAAATTATTAGTTAATGAAATATATTAATTTAATTTTGTAAAAATAAATAATAATGGCATGACTTTAGATCAATGATTAGGTTTGATAATATGACATTTTATCTATCACATCATCACTTAATAAAATAAGACTAACGACAGATAATATGTTGAAACATAAAAAAATTTAGATACATAATTGATCAAAAGTGAATTTTAAGTAATAATCTAAAAATGATCTATATTCATATACGAAAAATATATTTAAGTCATTTTTTTATTATTATACAGTGAGTCAATTAGAAATCATTCTAAATATAACTTTTGAAGAGTTTAACATGTATGTATTATCATTATAAAAGTTATTACAATGTGACTGAGGATTATGAAAGAAAAAATAAGAGTCATGCAATTTTAGAAATAAATATCAATCAATTACAAATCATTTTTATATGACTTTATAAAATAAAACAAACTTATGGTACAAGGCAGTAGGGGTGTTCACAGGTACCGGTCACCTGTGAACCCGAATCGATCTGAACAGTTTGGGTTGGGTCATTTATATATTTGGGTCAAAACCGAACCAAACCGATCAAAACCGTTCATGTATGGGTTGGGTCAAGAGTTTAGATTTACAGATCCATTGATCCGATGACCTGATCCGTGAATCCGTAATAATACATTAAATTTTATTATATATATATATTAAAAATTAAAAAAATAATTTGACAATAAAAAAAGGTATGATATTATAAATGTTTAAGATTGCATTCAAAAATTGGTTAAAATCATATCTTTAAATTAGTATAAATAGAAACATATTCTGGTGTACATGTATGCATTCTATTCCAAATAATATTAGAGTATTAGAGAGTTTATGTTTGCATCATTGAGAGAATTGTTGTGAAATCATATAGAAGCGTTTGACAAGTTTGATTCTTCAATTCTCAATCAAGATTTAAAGGTACATATTTGCTTAAGGAATATAAACGTAAATGTAACTATTTTATTGTATTCTTCTTCTTATCTTTGGAAAAGGTCGCAGCTGGGAACTAGGATACCAGTTTTGTCTCTATTCTTAATGAATTGAGATATGCGACTTCTGACTGGAAAACTAGGATACCAGTCTGGTTGGGAAACAAGAATATCAGTCTATCTCTATTCTTGGTGAATTGAGACTAGAGCTTTTTGTTGGAAAACAAGGATACCAACTGGGATAATTGGGTCTCCAAGTGTTGAAACTGCAAGTGATGGAACTTCTTAATATATTACTTTCAAGTATATTGTTATTTGTTTCACTTTTTTTTCATATTTTATTTACCATGTTTATAATATTAATGAATCATATTTTGTTTATTTGTTTGTTTCAGCAAATATGATTGCAACAAAATTGGTTATAACAAAATTTGGTTTGTAAAAAACAATTGTGATTCAGACTATTGTAGTAAATATTGTTTACAAATCTTTTGTTTTAATTTATATTATAAGTCTATTTTATAATATTATGTTCATGGTATTAAAATAAATCAATTTTACTACTTTCATACATTTGATAATATTGTGTTAATTGTATGAGATATTTGAAAGAATCATGATATAAAATAGTAATTTTAAAAAAAATTAAATGAATAATTCAATGATCTGAACCGAATCGCTTATGAACGGATTGGATTAGGTTGGATTTCAATTTTTTTTTTGAAAACTGAATTGATCAAATTTTATTGGATTGAATCCTAAATTTAACTAAAACTGATCAGAACTGACTTGCGAACATCCCTACAAAACATAATTGAATGATGATACAAAAAAATATACAACATCGATCCATATATTATTTATTCTTAATTACAAAAGGTCAATAATGTTAATACACGTGACCATTATAATAGTACAACAAAGTAAAAATTATTTACAATGTAAAAGTATTTTAATTAAATTCAAGACCATTATAATTTAACTTTCATTACATGGCTAATTTTGGTTGTTGAGAATACACACGGGGAGGAAAATCTAGCTAGTTTCGTAAGCAAAAATAATCAATGGATATTTTTCATAAAGATGCATATATATAATGCAAAAACCAAAACAGTGGTGCAAAGACTTAGAAGTTTCGGATCTGATTTATTACAATCTCTCTCAGGGATGCTGTACGAAGGGAACGTTGAATTTTTAAGTTATTTACTACCTACAGGTTCCTCTTTGTTGAGATTGAGAGGTTTCTATTTTGCGAGTCAAGTATATTCTGTGAATCAATAAAATTGGACGATTATGAAACAATCCCATCACCACCACATGAATAATAGACTTGAAAGTTTATGCAAGTCATACTAATACTAGACTCTCTAAAAAGCAAAGTATAAGTTTAAATGGAACTAAAATTCGGGATTTCTAAATGGATTAGTTTGTGACAATCATTTTCGCTTGCACCGAAAGAAAAAAGATATAACAATATTGACTCAAAAGATACCATTTACTGCAACAAACTCAATTGGAGTTAGAGTAAGAGAGACATCATATAATATCAAAACTTTAAGAAAAAGGTTCATATCCTCGGACAATTACATATAGTAAAAGTAGGACTATGTCCCTGTGTTCCTTCGGCCAACACGAGCAACAAAACCAGCCTTGATTGGAGCAACTGATCTTCCTGATCCACACTGAAAGCAAAAAAAACAGTATTATAGGATTTTTAATGACAGAACGCAGAATGTCCCCGACACATTCACGTTTTGCAGTGCTGTTACCAGGTATAAGATAAACGCAACTTTCAGTCATTTTGTATCAGTACTTTCACAAAATAAACAGTGATTTGAGAAGAATGCAAAAAATAATCCTTAAACATTAAGAGAAAGTCCCAAAATTCTTGACCACAAATTGAATGAACTACCAACCAAAAAAATCCCTTATAGACTAATTGACCATAAATATAACAAAACATCAAAAGAAACCATCATCTTTGAGAGGAGCTTATCGCAAGGTGGGTAAGAGGTGACACTTGGCTTAAAAACTATAAGTAGTAAAAGAAAACCAATTATTAAAAATTCACCTTCTCACACCGGAGAAAGAAGAGACGATTCTCCTTTGTAAGTATAGTATCCGGACTCTTGCACCCAAGGCAAATAACATATTCATCTGAGAAAAACAAAGAGGTATATCAACTTCAACTGACGGCCCGAAAATAGACAGAAAAGCAATAGCCAAGGGAGAATTTTTAAAGTTCATGTCTGCTAGGATCACTCTGTTTCATACTTTCCAACCTATTTTTGAAACCACAACAGATTATCAAATATAAAAAAACAAATACTTACTGACATATCGTCGCAGAATTCCTTCAAAGTTCTTTGGTGCAAACCTTCCCTTTACAACCAATCTCTGCTGTCCATCAAGGGAGCCACTTGTACCCAATTCAGCAAGCAAGAAAGCCATGACATGGTCTGGCTGCCGATGCATCCTATATAAGATCGAGTAAAAGTACATTAACAAAAGGGAAACATATATGATGTAAAATTACTTTCTTATATGCAGACAAATATGTCATGGGGGACCACATATAGTCAACACTCAACAAAGGAATAAATAACCAGTGGTAATAATCATTATTAGCTGAACAGAATCCACAGATTAGTAGAAATGTCTCAAACCTAACAAAACTATGGTCCCTATCATATACATTAAGAAAAGATTCTGTAACAATACATCACAAAATAGCATGTCTACCTTTCATTGAGTGAATAACAAAAATAAAAGAAAGTAAAGAAAAGACAGAAACAAGCCCAAGTGTTTTGTGAAACAACTTTCATCATATTACTTTGTACTATTAAGCATTTTGCATAAAATATTAACATACGTTTTGCATAGATCCATAAAATTGACAAACACAGTTTTCTTTGTGCCCTCACGAAGAACTTGAGGAGGCCTCATAACTGTCCTTCGCCGATCTCCAGCTAGTTCTGGATTATTCTCACGTAGAATGTTAAACACCCTGCCAAGAAGCTGCACGGAAAAAACATCAGAATAATGAAGACAGATGTATGGTAGGCAAGACAAACAGTTTACTAGTAAAGCCATAACAGTAAAATATAAATGTTTTTTTTTTTTTTGCAATATTTAA
Source organism: Glycine tomentella (assembly GCA_007407185.1). Classification (NCBI taxonomy): domain Eukaryota; kingdom Viridiplantae; phylum Streptophyta; class Magnoliopsida; order Fabales; family Fabaceae; genus Glycine; species Glycine tomentella. Next base: position 846,725 of record PYAF01004620.1, read on the forward strand.
GGATTTATTATTCGACACCATATCAATAACAATTCCATGCAGATGGTTTAAGGGTCAAGATTTACCAAAAACTGACATTTTTTTATCCAAGAAGGACATAGTACTCACAATTTCCTGTATATTTAGATGCATCACTAAGGCACACATAAATCATTATATAAAATGCTATGATATTAAAAATTTCAAGCATATAAAAGAACCTACAGCATCAATACCCCCCCTAATATCATCACTCTTCTAAAAACAAATGAGAAGCCACGGAAGGGCAGATGAACAAAACGAATAGTCAGAATTATGGATGAAAACTAAAATCCTCTCAGAAGCACTTTTCAACTAAGTGATAAGGACATAATCAACATAAAATAAGTTTCAAGTCGACAATTTCAATTGAGAGCTCACTATAGCAGTATAGCACGACAAACCTCCTCATATTCATAATCACGATCACTCCCTTCCCAAGGATAGCGAGCCTGGGGAGCAACCACTTCTCCTTCATCATCTTCAGGGTGATCTAAAAGCGAAAAGTATATCAAATATTCATTGTTCGATAAAACAAAATCCCTCAAGATATTACTTGCAATCAGAACAATCACAAAGTCCACTATTTACACTAAACATTTACACAGGTATAAGCTGCTCACCATCCAAATCTTCATTTGCATCTCCACTCTCCTCATTCAAGTTACTGATTTCAACCTACAATCACAAACATCAGGGGTCAAATTGCTTCCAAAAAAAAAACTAGCAACATGAAAAACTCAAACTCTCAAGATCAAGAAATAGCATAAATATGACTTACAGGCTTCTTCTTCTTCTTTTTCAAACCAGCAAATGCAGTCTCAACCCCCTCGGAAACTGCAAGTGAAAAATAAATGGGAATCATGCATAAACACAGTTTCCAGATAGCACCAAAAACAAAACCACAAAAAGAAATTGCTTATTTGATTTTGCGTACCTGAGAGGTTTTCTGTCTTCTCAGCCAATTTCTCCACAGGGTCATCAGCAGGATCTACAATTGTAATCTTCTTCTTCTTCTTCTTCTTGGTAGGATCAAAAGGAACAATCTGTGATTTAGAAATTAGGGCATCAGAAGATGATACTGCTACAACATACTAAAGTGGCAAGGAGGTTGGTGACTGAAATATGCAACAAAAACCATCATAACAAATAATTTATTGGAACAAAACTTTTAAAACCCAATTTATGGCACCTTACGCCCAATTAAGGAA
>PYAF01004620.1:848053-891103 GCA_007407185.1 Glycine tomentella
AAAAAAAAAAAAAAAAAAAAAAAAAAAAAAAAACACCGATTTTAGAAATGGAAGAGTGAAGAACGCAAAATCAATGGAAACTGATTCGGCGAAAACATCAGCCAGCAAAAACCAAAAGGAAAGAAATTAAGGAAATGGATAACCGAAAACGAAAAAGAAACCTGATAGCGCTGAGAAAACCCTAGAAGTGAGTGCAGAGAGAATTGAATCCCTTGAGAACAAGAGTGAGTGCGGCCGATGGTTGCGAAAAATGAGATACCCTTCTTTTCTTTCAGATACAAAACTGTGCGTTGCAGATCCTTTTCTTTTTTTTTTTTTTTCTATTTTTGCGCACTAATGCAGGGTGCATGGGCTTACGTTGTGGGCCTCTGAATGGGCCTAATGAATTTGAATTAAGGGCTTAAACAATATATTTTGTAAGGGGTTTGTTATTAGGTCAATCCCTTATCCCTTTGTTATTGGTCCCTAGTACTGACACTTAAAAAAAAAACTCTTTTCGAAAAACATGATTTCATTTTTTTTTCATCTCCTTAAAAAATAACAAAAACACGATTATATAACGGATTTGTGTTTCTATTATTTCTTAAAGAAAGTGGAAATAAAAATAATGAAAACACGTTGTAAGTAAAGGATACCAAAGGCAGAGAAAGCATAGCACAAGGCCATAAATAGTCACTAGTTTCTACTAAAGAAAGCGTTAAGAAAAATTAATTAAATTATAGAAATCCTCATAACTCACAACCCATGATTCACCGAAAGGATTCACTCTATGGTCAAACCTACGCAAAGTCAAACTCAAATAAACATTATCACAAGATAGTTGCAAGTTGGTAAAATTAAATCAATTTTCAATCTTCTAAATCTTGTGCCTTTAAACTCACATATACAAACAATATGTTAAGTTTTGTTAAATATAAGAATATGATTTGTATATATGTATGATAAGTGTAATTTTTTTTTGTTTTGACTGAATTGGTTTTCAGTTTGCAGGAAACAAAATAGAACTATTAATACCATTTTATTCTCAAATTAGTTAACCATTAACTATATTTGACAGTGTTTATTACTATTTAGTTCAGACATTTTGCTTTAAATCCCAAAGCTTTTATAAGTTTATGAGTCCAGAAGGCATCACGAACAGGGTCAATGCTAGCTCTCCGTCACACACACACACACACACATATATCCCCCCCCTTCTGCAGGAATATGGACACTATGGCTGCATAGGAACGATGCAATCTTCAACCAGACTCAGCCTTGTGTGGAGGTGCTAAAATACAAGTTAATTTAGATCATGGAACTGGTTGAAAGCAAATTAAGGCAACCCATGCTTCATTCTCGTTCTACTAATGGCTGCTGGCTCAACCTTTGCTTTGCATCAAATCAATTATATTTTTTTTATTAACAATAACTGTAATTACTCTATTCAGGATTTAGTTAAGTTTCATTATCCCTCTCCAAAAGTATATTTTGTAAGAATCGAATTAAGATCATCTCCCATAAATTCAGCGGATATTGTCAGCTACACCCATTGGGTATCAAATCATTTAGAAGACAATTGGTTTGTCGTTATTTCAGTATGATGTCTCAGATGGGAAGATCGTTCTTAATTTGTTCATGGATCCGTGAGGTGTAATATGCATCTGCGGGTCTAGTTCTTATTGCTATATATCTTTTTGTCCTTAATTTGAATTTGTCATTGCTGAATGTATACTTTCTCTTGTGCTGATCTCTCCACACCTTGTGGCAGAGGCTCAGCTTCTATTAATAATATTCATTTTGGCCTACATAAAAAAAAAACTCGAACCAATTATTATTTGTAAGAAGAGGTAAGAATGTGAATTTAGAGAGTACTTTTTAGACTTATTAGACCTATTTATTTATATCATTCTCTTTTAGGTCTCTGGTAATGATTTTTACATTATGATTTATGAAGCATGACAGATGCTCGTGGGAATAAATACTGTAATTTCTATTATTTGTTGCTAACGAGTTACATATCAAATTATATATGATTTTATTAATTAAGAAATTTAAAATTATAAAGTTTATTTAAATATTGCGAACATATACTGCATGATATCACAGTGCAGTAGAATTGGAGTCAACGCAAGCTTTATATGTCATGAGATTAATATTAATTGATTAGTAGACTTTTCTGGCCAAAAAATTGCAGGGAAATGAATAAATTAATAAATTAATTGGACACATAATCGCTATTGAGTCAAAAAGTCAGCCAACTAATTCAGAGAAATGAATAAATTAATAAGTTAGAACGCAATGAAGCAGGGAAATGTTTGTATAATATATTCTTATTTTAATTAAAATTGATTATGGATCGTAAAATAAGTCAAATTTATTAAATATTTAATAAATTTCACTCAGAATTCTATTTTTAAAAAAATAAATATTAGGTCAAACATGTGTTAAATTAAAAATTTGTATTAGAATTATCATTTTATGTATAATAGTGAGAGGAACTATCGGGAAAAAAAATAAATTCACTTAGTTTGATACTTCTAATCATTCTTTTAATACAGAATTAGACATTCATTTAAAAATATGAAATTCCTAATTATTATTAGTTACTTTACTAAAATGTACAATAATAATATTTTTGAAACAATCAAATAAATATCTTTTTATTCAATATAGAAGCATTTGAACTAAAAGATATTCATATATGTGACTCATGATTTAAATATATTAGTTTATCTTTAAAAAAATAAAAAATGGAATAAATTGATCACAAATTATTATAAGATTAGTTTTACGATTTGGAATTCTCTTAAAGAAGAGATAAAAGTATTAATAGTACTCCTCGTGAGTAAACAAAAACACAGCCTTAAGTAACTTTGGTCTCCACTCTTTAAAAAAATATGGTCCTCACTTGATCATGTCTTGCACTTCAGCTTGGTGTCTAGCACTTTGGTTTTATATAAAAACTTATATTTATATAATAAATTTGTATAGTGTTTTTAAAGAAAAAAAAGAAAAAAAATGAAATAAATTATCTAGTATAAAAATAATATTATAAAAAATTATGAATAATATAATATAATTCTTTACATGTGTTAATCGCTATATCTATCCATTGTATTGACACAATAGTAGTCACTTCAAACTTGAAAATGTTATAAAACAATGGTGTTGACCATGGGGTTTAGTGTTCACACACTAACCTAGTCACTTGAGTCTGCAGTGTGCACATGCAAAAAAAGCCCTATTCAACATAATTGAAGTACAGTACTACAGTTATTACAAACATATCTGCAGAGTAGAGGCAAATAAGTATAACTGAAATTAAAATTTTTAATAACGACAAAAGTAGAGGCAAATAAGTATAACTGAAATTTAAAAAAAAATTATATAATTTAATTTGTAAAGTGAGATCCAAATATATATTTTTTATCAGAAGGGAGATCCAAATATGATTTTAAGTGATGATGTTCCTCAATTTCTTGAGCCTTCGAAACCCGTTTAAAACTATTAAATAGAACAACATAAGATAGTGAATTGCACCTTTTAAAGTAAATAATATATTCCGCAAAGAAAGAAAGAAGTAAAATTCATTTGAAATTAGAAATTATAATTATAATTTTGGTTAAATTTAAGAATAAGACAGGATGCGAGAAGATTTTGAAACTGCAAGTAGAAGAATCGGTGCATGATTGATAGTTACTGTTGGAGCACAGTGATTATCTGCATGAAATTGACATGTAGAAAAAATGTGGGAACTGTATTGTTATCGACGTTGACTATACACCGTGCATGCCAAAATAAATAAAATTAAAAACATCTTTGACAATTTTCTCATTTAAAAAACTAAACAAAATACCAAAAAAGGAAAAAAGGGGAACTCACGTGTAGGCATGGACTTCCCTTGATTTGTTTACGGGAAATTGATTATGCATTTTATTTTTTTATATATATTGAAAAGTAGTTTCTAGATATAAAAATACATTTTAGAAACAACTTTTTAAAAGATAAAAAAAAAATAGAGAATGTGAAGGAATAAAAAAGTGATATGTGAATAGAATGAGTTTTAGGATGTGCTTGGAATTTGGAAACCCGTTTAATGGAAATTTTATATTTTCAATGTATAAATGTACAAGCAAAGTGAGTATTGATTGATGATGAATGTGAGTTTAATGGAACCAATGATATCAAAATATACACTTAATCTACTATTCCAAGTAAATCGAAAAGAAAACACAACTGGAGAAAATAATTTGGTTCAATACTTCAATAGGTCAAACTGTCATTGATTTTAATTATTTTTTTAACTCAAGGTATCTATCTATTAACCTTTAAGACTTTTTATTAGATAGTTAGAATATATGAGAATAATATAAGATATAAAAGTAGGAAAAGAAAAAAAAATCTATAAATCTATTTAAAGTTTAGTACATATCAAGTAATATTTTGTGTTATCTTCTCGTGTATTTGATATCAACCAACAATTGTGAGACTTTTGAAAATTTGAAAAAGTAGGTTGAATTGATTTATAAAGATATTTTTATGATTGACTTAATTAGTTATGTTTACAATACAATTCAAAAGTATTGATCTATTATTTAAATCTCTAATTAGATATATGGGATTAGTTTTTCATAACGACAATTAGATAGGAAGATTCACTTATAAATAAATGAAAGTTTAGAAACCCAATTGAAAAATATAGGGACCTAAGTTAAAATTTGATAAAAGTATGAAAATAAGTAAAATAATTAAACCTAAAATAATATATAGTGGTATTTATACAAAGAGTTAACAAAATAGTATAAAGTATCATTACATTTACAATTATGAAAACGATTTATTTAACCGTAGATCTCGTGTTCAATTCTCATCATGCGCTAAATTTCTTAGGACTAACAATAGTCACACATCACGAGCGAAATTAATTTTTGATCCAATAGATTGAGACTTAAAAGACACCCATAACTTCTTATCCAAAACAAGTACAGTGATATTCTAATAAATTTCATGGAATATAGAAGAAAAAAAACACAAACAATGAAAAGTATGGAGAAATTGCAATCAAGTAGTCCACCAAAGAAATGTGGTGAACAATAAAGAATAAAGTTCACAATCTCAAATTAATCTCTAATTCCAACTTAATATCTAGATTCTAGAGTGTGTAGAGCCATAAACTTGCAATCGGGGCATTTGGAATTTCAAAGTCATCAATTTGTGTGGAATTGGACCTGTGCTTGACTTGGAAGACCAAATCTGTGGTAAACCAAAGGCCCAGTTTAAGATTCAGCTCCCTCTTCCTTTCCATGTACCATTCAATCTCCTATTCTCCAATCCAATCTCCAAAACACATGCCCCATCAATGAATTAATTGAAATTGTGACATATTGAACAAGTTTATCTACCTAGTCAATCTATAAATTTCTTCTCTAAATTTGACTAGTGTGCCTAACAAAAATTGTGCATTCAAATGCCCTCTACAGAAAATAACAGAATTTGGGACAACACGGAGGGAATAGGTCTTGAGAACGAAAAGACTAGGAGACTTCTAGGAAACTATGGCTATAGGTTTTAGTACTATCAAAAGACCCCTAAGCAAGATTTTGTTTTTGTTTCTATTCACTTTATTAATTAATCACATTTACCGGCTGTTTTGTCTTATTCGGAACAAGTGATGGCTTTATTCACCGAAATTGACTATTAAATTATTTATAACCACAAATTTGGGTCATATGGAAGCTTATTTGTCTTTGGAATTTTTCTACTTAGTGCACTTTTGAACATTTTGTCTTAGTCGCATGAATAGTGTTTGGTGCACTTGCGTGAGGATAAAGCATGCTATTAGACTTATTTCCACTTTCTACTGTTTTTTTAGTTCTTTTGAATCCTAATATCATGATCGGATTATTATATATAAATCGTTTATTAATTTTCTAATTTTCCTCTTAAACACTTTTTAGTGAACAATATTTTACTTTTAAGACGAAAAAATATTATTATTGAATCGTTGATTTAAGTGAAACTAGATTCAATTTTCTTAAATAAGATATCATGCTCAAATTTTCATAAATATTTTGCATCAATAACACTATAAATAAAAAAATATAACCTATATTAAGCCTATATTTTCTTTTAAATTACATTAAATGTTAAATTCCATGTCCTCAACAACAAGTCAACATTTTAAATGTTTGAGTTGATTGGTTCCATTATATGGTGTTTAGTCTTTATTGTCTTGACAACAAATAGCCAATGAGAATACAAGGTCTTGTAAAAAAAGGTGTAGTGGAAAACGTCTTCTTCTTTTCTATATGATTTTAAAATAAATGATTTGGTGAAGAGCAACGTCGACAATTGGTTTCTTAGCTAGCTTGAACTTTGAAGAATTGTAGTAAAAAGTATTAACCAAAAAAATCATCTGCAGTTGTTTTTCTTTACTTTGTCTTCTATTCTTCCTTCGTGTTGTCTCACACAAAAAGCTTGTTCCTATTCTTCACTAAACCTTCCTAACTTTGCGGTATATATGGATTGACCAAGAGAAATTAGATGAAGTAGAATAAAATAGAGTGAAACATAAGATGTATTTTATTCCATTCTATCAAGTACCTTCCTTTTCTTTTCCTTCAATTTGTCGAACGAGATTAATCCAGTTTTGTGTATTTTATTATCATCTACAGAAATATTCAAATATAATGAAATAATAAAATTATTTTATTCTATATATTTGCTCTTATTTCCTTCACCCGTGCCAGTAGATATGCATAATAACTAACTATTTTTTTGTAGTCTATTTGTTTTCCAGTTCAATAAATGAAGCATGATTTTAAAAGTAAGATCAATAGTTAAAATTGAGTTTAGCATGAATTTTGAAATATGTTGAATAGTAATATATACTGGTCTGTTTGTCTAAGTTTTTTTTTTCTTTTTGATGTGTTTATTTAAACTCTCTTTTTAAAAAAAATATTTTTCTGCTTTTATTTTAAGAAGAAACTCCTACCCAACTTCTTAAAAAACCGCTTTTAAAAAACACTTTTTTTAGAATCATTTTTTAAAACGTTTAAATAAATTGGCCCATTACCTCAACCAAAATCGAATCGGCTTAATAGTTAATGCCTACAAACATTTTATTTTTCAGTAATTTCCTGTATATCGTTACATATGTTGAAGATAGATCATACCGCCAAATACAGGTAGTAAAATGATGAGGGCAACCTGGTGATCCAACTCCAATAGCTTCTTAATAAGGTCAAGTTATGTTCTTGAAATTCAAGCTTGAAAAACACTAGGGCAATTTATCTGATAGGCTAGGTTAGGCCACAAAATGCTAAGTTCAAAAATAGACAAACTTATTTAGCTTGGTATTATTTATCATTTTTATTGAACAAATACATATAAAATTCATAAGAAATTTGTTCGACTCGACACTCTTAAATACCTCGACTTGTCAGGTTTGACCAAATCGAACGACTCATTTTCTATTTCTATTATCAAAGAAATGCTTCCTTTGTTTTCCTTTGTTTTGTTTTGTTTTGATTTTTTGTTGGAAGAAGTGTGAATATTTAATAACAAACCAAGCCTCAAATATCTTATAAATAAATCAAAACAAATTTTATCTCCTACTAAATTGAATTAACAATATTAATTTATTAATGAAATGAAAAAAAAGTTGTTACCCAAGTCCCAAGATAATTTGGGGTCCGAGACATCTGTCTCATTAACATTTTGGTTGCCCCGAGTTTAATTCACATTGGAGTAGCTGGAGTCAACCCCAGAATTAGGTCAACAGCTCCGTAAATAATTAAATGACGACTTAATAAATGAACAAAATTACCAATTTTTAAAATGTGCACAAAAAAAGTTAAACAATTAAAAACTTTGGGACCAAAATCACCTAAGCCCTGTACTAGGGGACGAAAATAACAGTTAATCATAGTACTAGTAACTACTTTCAAGTAGCCTTTTGAGTTCAAGTTTTTTTTTTAAAGGACCCTTTTGAGTTGTAAAACATCAACCAGACTCCCTTAGTCCTGTCAGAGGCTAACACAACAAATATTCTAGAGTTTTCATAGTTAAATTAATACCCATTTCCCAATTGAACTTTTGCTCTGAAAGATTCTTGAATTAACCAGATACGTGTTCCCAATGAAGATGAACCGAAAGGTTAACACTTTAATGTGTTCTCAATTTCAATTTAAGAGAGACCTTGAATCAACCCTACCCCATGAACAATTTAGTCATACCAACAAAAAAATTGTTTAAACAATATACACCAAGCTTTAGAAAAAACACAAACCAAAAAAATTCCGGTCCCATGCAATAAAGGGACTTGGCACACATAGGTGACCTCCCAAAAAAGAAATGTGGCATCTATTCCAATTTCCATGGTTGAAACGTTGTCATCAAACAGATACTCATCATTAATGCAGAGCAAGTTGATTCGGAAAGGGAAAATAGGCAATGGGGTTTTCTAGCCACCATTAGCATCACACTGTCAAGTGAATGGCAATTATCACCATGTGAATGTAACTGAATGTATATATATAAGCCACATGATGCCTACTCCATCAAAATGTTCCTACCTTTTGTATGTAAAATATCACAACCGTGTTTCTCCTTTTTGCTACCCCCCTCATTGCCTTACGTGATTCCACTACTCAACTTGTACCCTCATTTCTTTGTACCACTGAGATTGCGAAATCTTAGGATGCCCCCTTTAGAGCCTCATAACATGTGTTTGGTTTTGCGGTTTTTAATTTATTGTCAACATGGATACAACTGAAGCAAAAACTATTTGTTTATGCATCAATTGAGAATTATGGACATAAAAAACTTGAAAGATGTGGATCCGGAACTCAAATCCAAACACGCTATCAAAGCAATCCATAAAATTAAAAATAGTTATATTAACATTATTATTCATATCTTTTGCTTATTAAAAAAAAGCATTATTATTCATATATCACACTTTCACAATACTTTTTTATAATTGATTTTCTTTTTTTTTTTCTTTTAGTCACATCAATCATCTTAATACACACTTTCTTTCTTTTTTATTCTCTTTTTATTGTACAAAAATATTGTATAAATATATTCTGAATGCATAAATCAACTCACTTAAGATTTTTTCAATTTAACCGATGTCGAATTCAAATTCAAGTCTTGAGCATCAATTGCATTAGATACTTTTGAGACAGAATTTTATTAGTTATAATCTTGAGCATAATTATTTCTTATAAAAAGTATTTATTATCTGTACCCCAAAAATGTACAAACATAATGATATGAAAATAAATTTTGAATTAAAAGAAAATGTACTATTTGCTTCGATAGTTGGGTCTCCCATCAATGAAAATATTTAAAAGCTTAGAAACACATCACCACAGGGGTAATTATGTCGCACACTCATGTATGATTTTGGTCCTACTGCCTCCTTCTAGATAGTAATAATGCACGAATCAGTTATAGAAATGAAGAAGAAAAGTCTCTTTCCAACCCTGTTAAAAAAACATAAAGGCTCATGAGAAGATTGAAGGGTCGAGTCCTATAGGACTTAACTTAAATGATGGAGGGGGAAAAAGAGAAAAAACACAAGAATTATTGCTCCAACTTGCATTGTTAAAGTATATATGTGTATGAACAACTGTGTCTTTATGTATGCACTTGAGAGTAAAACCTCTTAAGTTAGAAATGAAGATAAAAATGTAAGAACAAAATTAGAAGTTACTTTGTGTATATGGTTAATGAAAAAGTCGTGAAATTGATAGATGGTTAGCAAAAGCAGCCTCTAGACCTGTTCATGCAATTTAAACTTTATTGTCTCTTTGTCTTGTAGTATTAAATGTATCCATCAACTGAATCAAGAAACAACCAAAAGAAAGTAGATAAGTCGATATAGGATGTTGGCAATGGCTCCTCATTTTGTTTATAAAATAGATTTTTATTTAATTATAATTATGTAGTAAAAATTAATATTTATTGTAAAATTAGTTATAACGACAATCGTTTTTAGAACAGTTGAAAAATAGCTCTTCAAAACAATTAAAATAATTTTTTTTAATTCTATTTTTTAAAAAATTTATAAACAAATATAATAAAAAAATTGCTAGTTTTTTTTTTAAATAAAAGTATATTTTATGGGGAAAAGTAAGTACACAAGTTCTTCTTTTTTTTTTACAGAAAAAGTACACAAGTTCTTAACTCAACATTACTTGATTCCATATTTTAATTTAGGATAGGGTATTAGATTTTAGATTTTGTACAATCATGATTGTATAAAGATTGTTGATATTTGAAATGTATGAACTTAGGCCTTTAATATCATAAAATCTAAAAAAGGAAAATAAAACCAAAAGATGTTTTTATAAGGTTATAGTTTCTCTAGAGTATAAATATAATATACAGTTCAATAAATAAAGTATATAGTGATAATCAAGGATTAAGTTAAAATTATATATATCAAAATCTATACATATTTAATGTTTTTGTCTATATTAAATGTGATTGATTTAGATGATAAAAATATAAAAAAAAAATCTTTTTAAATTAAAGTAAAATATAAAAAAGTATAGATCTCGTACAAAAAAATATACAATTTACCTCTAATATTATTTCTCTCTCATAAAACAAGCACACCCTTTAAGGTATCATTCACGCGCTCCGTGGTAATAGTATAATGTTTTTTGAAATTGTTAAAATCTCAACCTCTATCATAGTTTATTGTTTATTATTCACAGTCGAATTCTAAACACAATTCAATTATATTCGGTCAGACGGTATTATCGGACTAAAAATTGTCAGCATCTGTTTTACCAAATCAGGCAAGGACACTCTTTTCAAGTATCTTCTATTCTTCTTATCTACATCCTGAAGAAATGAATTAATATTCAGAAGAAGGACTTGAAAGTTGAAACAGTGTGAGAGCATTTAATAATGCTAAATTATTGTACACATATTCTAATCTAGTGGATTCCCTTAAATCCTACGTTAAGACCATAGAATACTAATAATTTTAGATTAAAAAATAATAATGCTAAAAATGGAGATAGTGGATGGCGGCTACGTAGTGTATAGGGCGGTGGGTCGTCATATTTAGGGTTTTTTTTTTTTATCAACTTTTTGGTCATCAACCGTGGGACACACCAAATCAACCCCATTCACTTTCTTTCAAGTTTTAACATATTTAACCCATTGATTTCTGCATTTATTTTCCTCTATTGGTTGATTAATTCACAAAAGAAGATCTTGAATAAGCAAACCCCCTTCATCTATCACAAGAATTATTCGTTATCTTGATCACACCTATGTGGTAAAACATGAAAGGGGGGAGCTTTGATTCAGTCAAAGAAGTTAATTTCTTAGTAAATATGCATCAAGGATTGAATTTCTACTGTCATATTATTTAATGAACGACGGTATGAAGTAATTTTATATTATGATGTAATAAGCTACTCATTAATGGAATACTAAAAATTGTTTGATTTAATTAATCTCGAAATGTGAAATAAAGGAGTATCTCAAATATATAGATATTAATATTATTCTCAAATATCACATAAAAAATGAAATAAAATAAGATAAAATACTATAGAAACAAAAACAAAGAAAAATTAAGTTATATACTATTCTTTTTATCTGTCAATGAGAATCCTTTCATTTTTAACACACACCTTATTAATTACAATTTATTAAAATATTTTTTTAAAAGAGACTCGTTAAAAAAAAGTGAAATTCACCAAAATTTGTACTGCAATGATAACATTATGTCCAAAAGAGTGTGATACTAATATTTTTATGATAAATTTATTGAGTTTTATAACAATTATTTAAAAAATATAAAAAATAATTTTTTATTAGTTGATAATATCAAAATTACACTAATATAGCGTATAGTCATTAAATTTATAATTAAAAAAACAAGAAAATAAAAGAAACTATATGATACAACTCATTATTCAGAATATCAGATCCACTACAAGGCTGAAATGTTAAAAGAAGGCCCTGCATCGACGTAAGGAATCCGAATATAATAATGGGCAAAGGATTGGAAGAATGGCGTTCAAAGATTAAATAGGCACACATAAATAGCATGATCACATTTGAATCGAAGTAAAATCGCAAATGTCATTTTTTGCTAAAAAATTATTTAAGAGGTATGTTAATAATTGTTTCAAAAATATCAGTTAAAGACTTAAAGGAAAAAATTGAAAACCATTAAATAAAATAATTTTTTTATATATCTTTTCTAAAAAAAAATTGAAAATTAAGTTTTAGAAAATAGAAGTGGAGGAAGAAGATGGAGCAGCCACTTCCAAGCACCCTACATTGTCGTTCTCTGCCATCTCCAAAGAATTATCGACAGCCACGTCTTTTCAGCTTTTGAAGGAAATTACAAAATTTAAAAATAAAAAACCCAGCGAAACGGAAAATCCTCGTTAAAAAATACACAATTAAGATTCAATAAATCATATTACACATGGCAAACCAAAACATAGGTTACACAGTTTCAGTTTTTAGGAAATCTTTCGGTAAGTTTTTCAATAAGCACTTTTAAAAGAAAAAAATATGAAGAATAAAATGAGATGAGTTTTTCTATAAGTAAAAATAAATTCTCCATTAGTTAATTTTTAGAAACTTACTAATATAACTTCTCCAAAAAGATGAGATGATATCTATAAATTAGTTAATAAAAAATTTATTTTAGTTTCATTTTATTTTTTTCTTTCTTATTTTATTATTTTAGAGAAGCTACCATCTTAACTGTCCATAATCTCGATCTGCACAGTACAAAAGTCCAAGCACCTCACCATCTCAAACTTGCTAGTGTCTAGTATTAGGAAGCCTATTCAGCCGCCGGTAACGCTTTATTTGGGTGGGGCCCAAGGCCCATTTAAGAGCCCATTATGTGCAAGCATGAAGCAGCTTGGTGGGCCCACCCGCCATTATTGTAATTAACTATGGAGCCACCTATTTGTGGGTTGACGGGCCCCCACGGGCCCACTTTGCTTCTTGTCTTTTAAGCTGTAGTCAATCAAACTTAGATTTGATCTCTTCTCTGACGCATGTAAAAACTGACAAAGGAGGGGACAAGGGAACCATAATTGCAGTAAAAAAAATGGGGCTGTGAGATTATATTGCTGAAGTGGCCCAATCCCGATGTTCAGATTGAGATATCTTATTAAAGGGTAGAGGCCAGTGACGATAATTATAAATATTTTTCTTGGAAGATTTTTTTTTAATATAGTTAAAAGTATCGATTTCCAACTTTCCTTTTACTGAAACTTTTATTCCTAATTTCTATATGTGATCTGGATCTCTAGATAAGATGCTATCAGAAGTTGCAGGTAAATAGTAGGTAAAGTTTTGACTAGTACGAGGATATTCATGAGTTTAGTTTTTTATTTTTTTTTATTGTCAGTATTTTGTGTATTGTATGAATATTTAAAATAAATAGTTATTTATTAATAACAAAGGTGAAAAGAAGGTAATTTTAAAATTTAATCAAAATAGTGTAATATTATTTTAATGGTAGTTTGTAAACATCATTTTATCTTCAAAAAACAAATTCTAAACATATTAGCATATGTAATGTTTATTAAAAAATTGTTAATAAGAAATTAAGAAAATCAAAAAGTTCTTTAAAGTTATAATTAATTAAAGAATAAAAATATTGAAATTAAAAAATTTAATAAATACTTTAATTGCATAAATAATTAAAGAATGAAAAATAATATTTTAATTTAATATATAAGTGTAAACGATATTTGTCACACACAAAAAAATGCATATTTTTTTTTGTGAAGAAAAGGGGCTAAGCCCATCACACAAAAAAACATGCATAATTGAAAAAGAAGTATAAAAAAAAAAATGAACGGCGATTATAATCCATTTTTAAGAATAAAAAGTTTTTGCATGAGTAGTAAATAATTGTATAAATTATTTAAATGTTTTGATTATATAAAATTAAATGATACTCTATAAAATTTTGCACGAGTAATAAATTATAAATTTTGCAATACATCTAAGGGTTTAAAATTAAGTTTCAGTTTTATAAGATCATATTGCATGTAACAATTTTTTTTCATTGTTTAATATAAAGACTAATAGAATATGATTAAGATATTTAAAGAAACGAATTTGTTTATTGATTTTTTTTAAAATTTAACAGGAATAAATTTAGAGAAAGATTGGAAGTTGTAAATATGTCATCATGTATTCCTTTATCTAAATTTTTTCACTTTACTGATTTCATGTTGTAGGAAGTCAAACTTTATAGAGCCAGGCAATTATAGACTAACAATGTTGAACCAACTTAATAAAGAAAAAAAGAGAGTATACGGTAGCTTGGATGTCAACTATAAATTTGATTGCTAAGGCCTAAAGAGAACTGAGATGTGACATGGTTGAATATTAATGTACTTGGGTTCTGAATTATGAATTATGATTAGTGATATCCTAATTGAAATAATAAAAAATACAAACAGGAAAAGTAGCAAAAAGAAAACCGGGAATAAGCCGCGTCCTAAATTAAACTTATTAAGGACACACATCATATTTTTAATTATTAAATTTATGAAAATAACAACATTAAGTCTAATGAAAGGAACTAATCCTCCATAAGGTGACAAACTTTGGTTTAAAATTTTGTTAAGAGAAGTGTGCATATTTTGTATCTTGAATTGAATTGTCTCCATAGAAAAATATTTGTGGGAGATGAATTATTAAGTTTATGATGGTTTGACATTAAATATAGGCCTTTTAATTTAAAAAATATTTTGTTTTTTATTAGTAATTACAACCGTGGACAAGTGAACGTGAATCTTAGGAGATTGAAGATTGAGAAAGCTTTCTCGATAAACTGTCATTTTTGTAATAAAAAAATGGTTTTAAAACTAAACAACTAATATTTTTCCATTTTAATGAACAATGAAGTATTGCTCTGTTTTTCTTCCATAAACATTATTTTTATTGATGGTATTTAATTGTAAAGCTTGCTAGTGGTTGTACTTGTTAGTTCATTATTATGTTGCTTTAGGACCTTGATTTTGAATATATCCGCGACAGGACTATCATTATGTCAATAATTCAGCATGGGATGGACTCAGATTGATAAGACTCACAGCGATTGTCAAAAATAAAAAAAAATAAAAAATATTCGGTTAGTAGTGCATAATTAAGGTGTACTCACTGCTTTGATTAATTACTTAGACTTCAACCTATGGTCGGTTCAAAAAGAAATTAATTTTTCATGATAATTATGATTATTATAGCTGCTTAATGCTGTAAGTTGGCTCAACCAATGAAAGATATTCAAATGAGCTAAATTTTATCCTCCTCAAGTGCCTGAGTTTATATATATTTCTTTTGGCCAATAGTTTTCTTGATATAGTTATCTCTCTTATACGTAAAAAAAAAATATTTATCCCTAAATTATTTCCCAAGAAATTAGGAGTTCAAAACTAAAAAATCTCTGATTTCTTACACTGTGGTGCATTTGAGTTTTAGTGATGTGCTACTCTCATGTTTAATACTAGCTTTAAGAAATATTCTCAAACATTGTTATTTTTAGGGTATTCTCAAACATTATTAATTCTGATATAAGTAGGATTCACATGTGTTTTCTTCATTTTATTTCCAAAACAAAGGTTAAAAAGTTTATTTTGATGTAAATATTAGAAACTATTTTAAATTCCAATTAGCCACTCACACCGTACCACTCTAATTTTAACTCTTATAATTTAAATGAATAAATACTCTAAATAATGTTGAATTCTGACTAAACATATTTTCCTATAATACCTTAAAATATTGTTCTTGTCATTATCCTCGTAAAATGATATTTTCAACACTACATTACTTAAATGCTTGAATCAAATGCTCTCTAATCTAAAAGTTATGGATGAGTAACCTCCACATGAAAACATCCTTTGAATGAGACCTTATCTTTATTTTGTATGAGAGAGAAAAATAAAATAAAAATAGATTAAAAAAATTAGTTTTTTTTTCCTTTTCTATTTCTATTTCTATTTCAAGAAAATTGACATATTGCCAGTTTGCCACATATATAAGATTGTAAATCCAAGTGTGTAGCAGTAGAAATCAATTTTGAAAATTATCACATTTGAAGTGTTCGTGATTCACAATGTATATAGTAAAGTCTATTTTGTTAAAGAACTTGAGCAGTACCGTTCCAAATTCAGCAATGCAAATACTAGAAGTAGAAAAAGCACTACGTACGACATAATAACCAGACAACTTTGAGAATTTTTTTCAGGATTAAGAAATATCTACAGATGTTTTTTTAAAATTTAAAACGAGTCGTTGCATAAAATATCAAATGAAAACACAAACTCCTCCTAACTAATTTATACTTTTTCTTAGATAAAATATATATAATATTATATTTCCTGTTATTTGTAAACTCGTTTAATTCTCCAATCAAATATAAAATTTCTGCAATTTTGTAATATTCAAAGCATAGTCATTATTTTCTTTGATGGGATCATGATTCATTCACGTTATTCAATTGCCCTCTAATATGCGCTTTGTGATTAGACGTGAATGTTGTATGGTTCTACTACGAGGAGTAATACTACCTAACCTTTAAAAAGCAGAGAACAGACACTAAATTCGAATAATTGTATAAGACTTTTCAAACCTTTCCAACTCAAATTTCTTTTAAATATATATTTTGAAATGTTATTGGATTAGACAAATCAACATAGTACACTTTGAAGAATCAATAGAATCCCACTTGCAAGAATCTCATTATTAAACATTTTTTTAATATGATAAACACATCAAAACATTAGTAAGATCTCTGTGCTGCCCGACTAAATCATCCCTTAACATTTTCAATCACGCATGCAAATAAAAAAAATGAATAAATAATAACCCATAAAGCAAGACATCAACTTAACCAAACAAAAAAAATTAAACCAAAGAAGAAGAAAAATCTAACAATGAAAACAGAATGATTCATGTATGAACATACACTGATGGTTGGGATTCAGCAGCCAACTTTATCACAAGGTATCTCCCCCCCCTCTAAGTTAACCCATAATCTATATATACACAACACCAAAATCTCTTCATATAATTATCAAAATTTATATACCGAAATTACAATATAGGTCCTTCTTTCTCACATAACACCATCTTTCCTTTCTCTTTCTCTCACTCACTTGTTTTGACTTTTGACACTTCAAAAATTTTCAATATTTTTCTTTTCTTTCCTTCCATGATAATAATTACAAATTAAATTCTGCCAAATACGACACAAAGAATCGCCGTTTCAGGTGGTAGTAAAATGCGACTAAATGAATTTTTTACCACTACTACAACTCTACACTCTTCCAAAGCTCCAACGAGTACGACAAAATTTCAAACTTTTCAAACTTCGACAACGAGAGGGGGTTACTTCGGGATTTCCAACTCACTCATACAATTACCAAACTGTCCCTGAGATTTTTATTACTAGTAAGGCCACGTCATGAATTCGTCGAGATCGAATTCATCGAACGCCACCTCCTCTTTCTTCCCGTGATGACACGTCAGCGCAACGTTAACGTCCGGCAAACTTAACGGCGCATCGATGTAGAACTCGAACGCGTCCACATCGAGGTAACGGAAACCGTCGAACGGCGTCGAGTCGCACTCGTAGGCCAAAACGGACGTCGGAGAGGCCACTAAGTCGGAGTACGACGCGCCGCCGTCAGAGCTGAGGTTGTCGACGGCGACCACCGGAGTCTCCGCCGCGGCCTCCGGCATGAGAGGAAAGTTGGTGACGGCGTTCGGGCCCTTAAGTTTCACGGCGGCTCTGTCGTACTCCGTGGCTGCTTCCTCCGCCGTGTCGAAGGTTCCGAGCCAGAGGCGTTTCCGGAGGGTGGGGTCGCGGATCTCGGCGGCCCACCGCCCCCACGGCCGCTGCCGGACGCCGCGAAACTTGTTGTTGCGGCGGTGGGCCGCGGCAGAGGACGGTGGCGGCTTTTTGTTTGGTCTCTTACACTTTAGGTTTTGTTCCGATGAAGTGGAAGCTGAAGCCGAAGAGTAATAAGAAGATGAAGAGGGAAAGGAACTATTATGTGAGAGAGGAAGTTGCATGTTGATTTGGGTGATTTCTCTCTTCACTCTGGTTGTTTTTTGTTGTTGTTGTTGTTGTTGTTCGTCGGAGGAGTCAGAATCGGTGGCGTCATGGTCGGTGATTATGATCCGAAGGAGCCTCCTTTGGGTTTTGGTCTTGGTTTTGCATGGTGGGTCGTCGTCAAAACGGGAACTTGGGGTTGCTAGGTTCATGGGGTGGTGCTTCAGTTTTGAGTGTACGGACATGCCTAAAAGGGTTTAGAGAGAGAGAGAAAGAGTGTTTTTGAAGGGGTTAAGGATGTTTTTGTTTGAATGAGAGAGGGGAGAGGGATAGTTGTTGTTGTTGTTGTGTGGTGGTGGTGTAGTACATGAAGGGTGGGGTTCAAAGAGTGAGAGAAGAATTTAGAGGGTATGGGGGAAAAGTGGACAAGTAGATGTATATGATGGGGGAATTGAGACGTTTGGGAACACTTTTGGTGGTGGTGAAGCAGAATGAAACCAAGATGTTTATGGGTAACAACTTTTGCTTTTCGTCTCTAGAGATATATTCCAATAGAGAAAGAGAATATGGCCAACCTTGGATGCGCACTTCAAGTGAAATTTCACTCCACTCACTCACACACCAAGGCTAGTGAGTGAGAAAGATAGTCAACAACAACAACAAGGTTCAAGAATTGAAGGCTCAACCTTGAATCCTTGGTGATCACAGAGAAGGGTTTTCGCGGGAGTGAAGCAAGAGAGAGAGATTGTGTGAGTAGAAGGTTAGAGAGAAACGGGGAAGAAAACAAGATGAAAGAGGAAAGGGTAAAGGGTATTTATAGTGCACGGGTAGTATTTGTATTCCTCATTGGATGATTAACAAAAGCATTTATAATGCACAGGGTTTTGGTTTTGGAATAGAATTGGAGTCATTGAAGTGAGGTAAGGAGAGTGAGCGGAGGAGGCTGTGACTGCTTGTGCGCGTGTGTGAATGTGTCCTTGTCGGATGAAACGATCTGAGAGGGATTTATTTTTTAAAATTATCAAATGAAAATAAATTTTACACAAATATTTAAAAAATAATAAATCACAAAATATTTCATGATTTTTTAATTTAAAGTAATTAATTATTTTATTTTATTATTCTTATTTTACTTTTTCCTACTGAAATCATAAAATAATTTATGATTTTTAATTTTTTAAATATAATTTTAAAGTCATAAATAATTTTAATTAAATTAATAATTTTAATTTTAGTTTTATTTAATACTTTTATATTTTTACAAATAATTTTATTTAATATTTTTATATTGTTTTATTTAAATTTTTTTGCTTTTTTATATTTAATAGTTTCTATATTAAATAAGTTCTTAACATTATCTACTACTTTAAACTCATATATAATTTTATTAAAATTAATATATTTACATATTATTTTATTAAATATTTTATATTTTTGTATATATTTTTTTATTTAATACTTTCTATATTATATAAATCCTTAATATTAGAAAAAATATAAAAATATTAAATAAATCAATATTAAAATATTAAACAAAAATAATAAACAAAAATATAAAAATATTAAATAAAATAATATATAAAAATATTAATTTAAATAAAAATTATTTATAATTTTAAAGTCGAATTTAAAAAAAAAAGTTAAGAAGTCATAATTATTTTTATGACTTCAATAGAAAAAAAAGTAAAAGTTTTAAAAATGATTTATTACTTTAAATTCAGAAAAGTTGTAAGATATACTTACCTTTCTCTATATATTTTATTAAAATTTACTTTCATTTTTTAATTTTGGAAAAAAAATTAATCCTAAAGGATCATTTGGTCATCCTTGTTGGGAGTAGAAAAAATTATAGTGGCCTCAATGTTCCAGCTGCCAAATTGGTGACGTGTCCCAACCCAAATTTCCCTCAACTATAATCCCGCTCCTACTATACATCAAAATTCCACTCCCATACATGTTCCTACTCCCACTCTCCTTAATTAACCCTTTCACCTTTTACTCTTCAAAATTCATAATCATCTCCTTTTAAAACCCTACCTAATTCCATTTTGTTGTTACTTTTACTTCTAGCGGGCCTTATATTCACAAGGGGCATGCTTTCTAATGGGGCATGGATGACGTTGCCTCTAGTGAACTTTAGTTATGACTTTAAAAACTATTTTGTTACCTATAAATGGTTGGTTTCAATGGAAAAGGGTTTGAGAAGAGTGAAAACCCCCAGCTTTACACGTTGGTCAAGCTTGCCTTCACACCATGCGAAACGCAATTGACGAGCCCCGAGTTTGGAAACCCTTTTTCTCAAAAGAACAGTAACGTTGAAATTGCGCAATTGGTGTTTGTGGCTTTCTAGTTTTTACCAACGGAGTCAAACAACCAAGAACCGTGACAGAAGAAAAACAACAAAATATAAAACCAAAACCAAAAGAAAGGGTGGTGGTGAGCAATACTACAACCCAATGATCACCGGGATATAAATTAATTAATATATAATTATTCTAATTTAATTAGAGATCTCAAATTTGAGTCTCTATATATACAAGTATATTAAATATTCAACAGAATTTTTTTGTTATTATTCACGTTTAGATCCTGTGTCATAAAGCTAGAAGTTTTAGAAGCTTTCAAATCTAAAATATGTGCAAATCTGGGGGCAAAAAAAGGGAGATTACCCTTACTTATGGAATGTGATAAGGCCTGTTTGGTGTAAGATTCTCTAGAAGTACTTCTAAAGGAAGAAGGTAAGAAGAAAAAAATGAAACAAATTTCTCCATAAGTTAAAATGAGTATTCTATTAGCTTATTTGTAAAAGTTATCTCATTTTTAGAAGAAAAATTATATGAGTGAACTTCTAAAAATTAGTTAATGTAAAATTTATTTTTACTCTTGGAAAAGTTCATCTTATTTTTTCCTTCTTATTTTCTTCCTTTAAAAATGCTTCTAAATAAATTTACCAAAACATCCCCTGCATCAAAAATTTAAAGTCCAAGTGTGCATTTAAATGAATAGATAAAATTGTTTTTAAATATAATTGATTTTGAGGTGATATAATTTATGTTTAAATATTTTTAGTATAGAATAAAGTTATGAATAAAATTTGATATAAATTTCTTTATTCAACCTAAAAATACTCAAAGTAGTATTAACATAGACTCAAATTCACTTCACTAAATCACAAGAAAATATCAAACATATTAATCAAAATCTTAATTAAGTTTGACTATTTCTAAATTCAAGTTTAGTGGTTCAAACGTAAAATCAAGCATACTAAGTATCTAACTGTCTCATTATAATTGATTTACTATTCTTGATTAACTTAGAAGTTCATAGTCTCTCTCAAGTTCTAAACCTAAAAGACACAAATGTTTGTTATGTTCAACCAATCTATTTGGAATCAATGATCTATAACCCCTCAAACACTGGGTATAAAAAATATGAATACTTGTCATATTCGATCAACCTATTTAGACAAACCATTATTCATAATAGTCTTATATAATTTGAGCAAAATTGCCTTCAATTAAAAATGTAAGTAACAAGGCTCTTTTCAGTATTTATTTTTTACTGTGGTGGTGACTAATACTACAACTAACGACATTGTTGGGTTGGGTATGTCCAACTCATGATGAGTCTGTAATAACACCCTTTTCAGTACAATTTTCTGCACCATTTGTCTACCCAGGGCTTGCAGGACACACTGCTCCGCTGTATGCACTAGTTATCTGCAACAAAAAGTCGGAATATCATTATTCATGTTATCAGACATGGACACCTCTTTCAAGATAAATTATCGAACAAACGATTCTCAATCGCTATAGACATCTGTCTAGGTGGTTCTTATTTTTATTTACAAGTATCACAATAATCAGACATGGACACCTCTTTCTAGATAAATTGTCGTTTTTAAATGGCGTTTTACTGAAAAAAGAAAAAACTTCGTTTCTTGTTATTATTCATTGAAGTTTCAAAACATCTTATATAAGCAAGCAGTAAATAATTTCAATAAGATTACAAGAAATTATCAGAAGTGTCTAGCTTCAATTAATTGAAAAAAAATGTGAATAACTAAGTTATAAATTCTCAAATACTATTTTCGGTTCTTATGTATAAAAATCTTTTAAACAAGAAGTTATCTATTGTGTCTATGAATATATAG
This sequence comes from Glycine tomentella, assembly GCA_007407185.1. Lineage (NCBI taxonomy): Eukaryota > Viridiplantae > Streptophyta > Magnoliopsida > Fabales > Fabaceae > Glycine > Glycine tomentella. The sequence continues at coordinate 870,265 of PYAF01004620.1, forward strand.
TGTAAAAATATTAAATACATATTCTTAAATATTTTACATTACTTAAAAAGGCAAGCGTTGAAGAATTTTTTTTGTTTTTAATATATTAAATATTCATTAACTATAAAAATTTCTTGTTTTAAATTTCCTATCATGTAAACATATAAATGAAAATTCCTGTTGAAATATTCAAATAAATTGAAAACAAGCTCTTTCAAACAAGACTTCAAGCTCTTTATGACTCTTTTGTGGGTTAGAATGTTTCATATATTGGTGTAGTTTGAAGTAAGTTAAATTTTAAATGGTGAACATCACGATGAAGTTCTTTCTAACATACGGATAGTAGCTTATTTTCATGAATTTGAGGAAACCAATTCCTTTTCCTAGAAGAGACACATTTCACCCCAATTGTCCGTGTGATTATGTTAAACAAACTTATTTGCAAGATACTTTCTCATTATTGTGTAAGAGAAAAAAATCTATTCCAACATTAGTTATCTTTTTCACTTATATCTTTTATAATATTTATGGTGAACAACAAAATTTATAAAAAAATTAATGATAATATAAGATTAATTTTATAAAATTATTATTCTCTTTTATTTATTTATTATTTATTTATCAGTATAAAACAACTTAAGAGGTCAATAATTATTTAAAGATTGATGAAGTATCAGTATACTAGTACATGATTATAACTATATATGGAAGGAGGAACGGATATATGCGTGGAATTAAAAAAGAGGGAATGTTAACATCGTATGATGGGGGGCTTAATTTAAAGGTTTAGTTAGGTTTTGGCTTGAAGAAGAAGCAAAGGCAAAATGAACCTGCAAGATAGTCAAACACGTGTGCTGTTACCCTGCTGGGAGAGCCAAAACGTTTGTACACTACAACAAGTGTGACCCCTCTATGAGCTCATTTTGCTTGTCAACTAAGTGACCAGTCTTTTTGATTATTATTATTTATTAGTCTTTTTGCTAACTTTTCCTCCAAGGCTTTAATTGTAGCAACTTGTTATGATCTCACCCAAAAACGTGTCTCACTCCTGCTTCATTGCTAGAACCTTTCCAACATTTACATGATGAATCATGCACAACTATTTTTAAAATCACACAAGTCAACCCCGACCCATCAACTGTATTTAGAGATCTGTCTAATTTCATTGCATGATTTGGCAAAGAGACGGAGGAAATTATTACGTTAATGATTTTTTAATAATAAGACGAATTAATAAAGTGGGAAGAAGACGTAGGCTCTCTTCAACATCACAATCATAGGAACAAGAAGTGCTAGTTAAATCTTATTAGTTGAATAATTGAATTAATGCACATATGGAGGTGGGGGGAATCTGAAACCCCCCAAAATTGAACATATCCATAACATGGCTTTCATTTTCCAAGATTGAAGCACCCAATAAACACGCCCAAGTGATTCAGCTTTCCTTTTATACCAAAGGACAAATATATTCCTCATTATTATGACGAATCTTTGTAGTTGGTCCGTCTCCATCAAAATATAATCTGAAAGGTAGACCTTACTGTAAATCAAATACCTTCTAGCATAACAAACTACTGTCTAACTACGAATTCAGCGAATACACTAGTATTGAGCCAGGGACAGTAAGACATCGTCTACACGTACACATGACTAAAGATTTGGGTAGGAACACCATGAATCAGTAAAAAATAAATACATAAAACTCTACCCTATAGAGTAAGCTCCATATCTAATGAGTTTTTCATACCCCCTTTTTTTCTTTTTCTTTTTTTACTTTTACTCCCCAAGCACAAATGCCCCAGTTTGCGTAAAAATAGCTCGTGCCTAACTTGTAATGCTTATACTTTTCACTTTTGGAATATCAAATCAACATGCAGAAAAGTTTGCATAACATTACATTCTTCCATAGCAAAGAAAATATTCACAAATTGGCAACCGGGGTCTCTTCTTATCATTGTTGAGTTCCACTAATAATAAAAGAAAGCATTCAAATTCGTTCAAAATATCTTTTGTTCTTTTACATAAATTATGATTTTGCTGCTTCATTGAACAGCTAAGACCTCTAGATACGTCATCCCATGGCATACTTCTGGGTCCAGCTGCGGGCAGTAGCCTCATACTTGGCCCTGTCGGTCTTGTACATGTGTGCAATCTCAGGTACAAGTGGATCATCAGGGTTGGGATCCGTCAACAATGAGCAAATTGACAAAAGGACCTAAAAACAGTGGAATTAGTTTTCAGTCTTGAATAACCAAAATTCGTTGGTATATATATAAATAGCCGATGGAGACATGAAAACTACAGTTCAAGTCAACATATCAGTAATTAAAAAGTTTGAACAGAGAGTAGTCATAAACAAATCTGAAGTTAGGAGTATCCTATATAGACAACTTTTACATATTAAATAAACCCTGTTCATCTACCAATAAGCTCCCATTTCTCAACACCTACCTTAGTCCTAAATGCCACCTACAGTTTTAAGGCAAATTAAAGTCATCACGTCTAAATAGGAGTATCCTAAATAGACAATTTTCACATATTAAATAACCCATGTTCATCTATACTTATGACACTCTCCCCAATGGCACAACAGGCTTTGTAATGTTTAATTTCAGCAGTCTCAAGAGAACAAGGTTGTCAAGATCATGAGTATACTCATATACTCGTATGATCTTGCAATCTTCAGGAGCTTCCACGCGTTAACTTGGCGGGAGGATCGTCCACTCCAGGGATTGTTGGTAGATCGCGTTCTTGCTCGCGATTTGGACGGATCGGCGATCCGTGTCAATCCCAGCTGAAGAAGGGGGAAAAAAAAAAGGCTCGAAGGTTGGGTCGGGTCGGCATTCTTACCTTAGTTATCGATTAGGGCTTGAATGGAACTCACTCAGAAAGCTTTCGTTCAAGGTCTGCTGCTCAGCGCCACTGGTGGTCTTCCGTGCTCTCGTCGCTGGTTGCTGTCGTCGCCGCCGCTCTTTGACTCGTTGGCCGTCGCTGGTTGCTCTGCATGTGGTGTGGCTTACTGATTTTTCCCCAATTTCTTTCCTTCCCTGCGTGCTGCTGCCTGTTGCGTCTTCGTCTGGTGTGCCCTCTTTTTTATTGTGTTGTTATAATTTGTTTTAATGTGGGTAAACTGAATATTAGTGATGAATGATTAAAAATTAATTTATTTTAAAAAAATATAAGTATAACAATATTATACCAATATTATACACTGATGGTGCGCCCCTCTTAGTCTCTGTTTGGTATTTTGAAGTTAAAAAAAATGGCAAGTGGCAGCAGCAACCATACTACTGATGGTTCCAGTGCTGAAAGTGCAAGGAGTAGTGGAAGTGGTACTGGATCATATGGAGAATGACTATCCTGATTTTAATTTGATAATCTCCTAGACTAGTGTGATTGTATTAAGTAATTATGAACTTATTATAACTTTTATGAGCTTATGTTATGACTTGTGAACTTATTTTGAGTTGTGTTATGTTTTGGATCTTAATCTTTATGATTTATTATGAGTTATAAGTTGTTTTTCTTGTCTATGTTATTTTTTATGTATATGCATGTGTATAAATATAATTTTACATATACACGTAACTCTTACGATCCGAGTTACGATCCTCGAGTTACGATCTTTTACCCCCCCTTCCGATCCTCGAGCTTGACAACATTGCAAGCGATTACTCAACAAAACATGTACTATTTCAGTCTCCCACATACATGCATTAATTTAGTTACAATCAGACAAATATCACATGGTGATTCAGAAAATCCATCTAGCTACAATGAGCAAGTTGAAAAAACAACCATAATCCTTATGAAAAACTAATAGTAAATATCAAGATGGACAAGCAAAGCAAAATCAAACCTTCGAAATCGTTAGAGCTGGGCTCCATTGTTCCTTGAGAATGTCAAGACATATACTGCCGTTGCTGTTGATGTTTGGGTGGAACACCTTAGTCCGAAATGCAACCTGCAGTTTTTAGGCATATTAAAGTGATCACTTCTAAAAAGGCTATCTTTGACTAGGTTTCTTTTTAACTTACTTTAAAGGTCAAATAAGATCTTTAAAAATAAACCACAAGCTGTTTGAAAGTTTTAGCTTCTTTAGCTTGAAAGAGATAACTAGAGAGAAAAGTTAAAAGGGAAAGAAAAACTTGTTCGACCCTTGGCTAATTGTGTCGTGTTCCATCCAATTATGAGAGAAATGGTGGAAAGGGTGGATCATATATTTACAAACTAAATTACCCTTATTTTTACACTTTTTATTTTATTAAGGGTGTTTTTGTCATTTTATATACACTTTTTTTATTTTATTAATGGTGTTTTTGTCATTTTATATACACTTCTTTCCTTCCTTTAACTTTCCATACAACCAAATAAGAGAAAGAAAACTTCTGAGTTTCTTTCCTATCATTTTCTCTCACTAAACAACCAGAAAATATCTCCTTTCTCTTCACATTCTCCTTCCTTTTCTGTCCTTTTATTTTCTTCCCTAAATCAAACAAAGCAAAATTGTTTGCCATCTTGAATCTTGATATTGGGTAGATGGGAGAATCCTTTAATTTTTTTTAAAATATTTTTTTAAAAAGATGTATTCATAAAAGCTAGGTAGATGAAACAGAGAAATGCTTCAAGTGTTGCTAGTAATCCATCGCTGTGCCAAGCTCAAAAGAAAATTTGACTGCAAAGTTATAAAACCAGCAAAGTTTTGGTACCAAAGACTAGGCAGTAAGGTAACAAGAGCATACTCAAGGAAGACAGCCCCAACTGCCTAGCGGGAAAAAGACTTTTCTTGTATTTGTTTGTATTTCAGATGGAAAAAATAGACAGGCATCAAATATGATGCAGAATATATACAAGATAGGATAACATATCCTTTGAAAGAAGCCACAGATCGATGGAAATAAAATATACCCATAGAAAACCACAAAACAAACACCTTAGAAGGAAGAACATGAACCACCATAATTGCCCCAAATCCTCATAGGAAATTCCATCCACAACCACCCCCCCCCCCCCCCCAAAACACAAAAAAAAAAAGGAGGGGGGGAGGGGCTAGTATAAAAACAAAACAAAACAATCCTTTTTGCAATTAAAGAAGACAGCTTCAAACTTTCAAAGATAACCTAATTAAGCATTCTAAATCCTTTAGGCAATCCATAATTTACTGTTGTTGGCACCAACAGTATTTTATCCCACCTATCCTAAAATATGTATTTCCATCTCCAGTCAGTGTAAGCACATTCGTAAGTCACAGAATACCATAAACACTTTCAAAATTGTTAAGAGTCACTTAGAATAAAAGGGCTTTAGAATGTACAAAGGCTTGACCCATGAGCTTGTATATACTTGACGAATATGATTCTAAATTTGTTAAGAGTCCTTTAGAATAAAATTGTTAAGAGGACTCTTAACAAACATGACAATGAAAGGGGTCTTCCATGGCACAAACTGGCGTCAGTCAAGGGTACACACAGTGAACTGTTTGGAGCAGTCAGTGCAGAGGTTGTCAAAAGATTATATCTCAAACAAATCTCCACTAACATTGAAGATCGAAGGAGGCTGAACTTGATATGGTCAACAGTTGGGACTGTATGTGCAAAGATTGCCAAGAATGTAGCTCAATCAGACTTCCACTACCATGGATGATGAACATCAAGTTCATACACAAGTGAATCTTTGAAACAAAAGGCACTTAAAAAAATTTGACCTCTGAAGATACAACTTTAAGAAAATGTTTAGAAGATGAATACCTAACAATACAAGCAGCTAATGTGAGTAAAAGAATAGAATAGAGTACCTTTGGTGGCTTGAAGGGATAGTCAGGAGGAAAATGAATGGAAACTAAGAAAACGCCACCTGCATATGGGCTATCAGCAGGTCCCATGATTGTGGCTTGCCAGTGAAACATGTCCTCAGCCACAGGACCTAAAGTAAACAACATAATATTCAAAATTTATTGAAAAATACAGAGAGAGGGGACCCTGAAGCTAACACCAAACAACCAACCAAGAAGTTACAATTTAGAACAGACAAATTAACTTAATTCAGGAATAAAAATATAATTAATGAAAACAGTTGGAAGCACAACAAATAAGATTTACCTCCTCTAAAGTGAGAGGTTCACATTAAATGATAACCATTAATTAGAATAATCAATGGAGTTAACAATTTCATAATTTATTATACAAGCGCCATATATGTATCACAATCTCAGCATTGTTGTCTCATAATGTACCCCTCATTTTAAAGGAGTTTATTTCCAACAAATCTATCAAGGATGCATTACTAATTAAACCCCAAGCTCTTTGCATAAAATGATAATACGACCAAAATAATAAATGGTAAGAACAATCTTAGCGTCTTATTACCACCTAAGCACGTTACACATTTATTTTTATTTTCAATGTTTGAATCAGCTCTCAATCTAGGATCGATATTCTAATAGGGAGAACCTCGCAAATTACATACTCAAAAATACCCAGGAAAACAGATAACTAATCAAATTTCTTAACATAAAGTCACGCATAGACAAAAAGAAAGGCACAACAAATGTAAAGGTAAAAAAAAAAAAAAACTCCTTAAATTTTTTTCCATACCCCCCAACAAAAGAAGAAAAAAAAAACAGAGAAAGGGATCGAGAAGCTCACCTGCGCTGCATGACGTAGGAGGATCCTTCTGCAAATCCTTGAGCTCTTTCAGGATGCGTTTCGAAGCCATATCTAAACTTCACAGAAAAAAAAAAAAAAACTGAGAAATAAAACGCAGAAAATAGAGTTAAAAAAAAACTTTTCATAACAATAAAGGTTAAAAGCAACAGATCGATATACCCAGTAACCGATTAACGTAATAAAACCTAAAAAAATCTGAAATTGAAAAGGTATTGACAAAAGGGGTACCAATCGAAACGGGAAAACGAAAAGAGAGAGAGAGACAGACAGACAGACAAAAACTGACCAGGTTCAGAGGCAAAGGTGAAGACTAAAGGGGATTTAGATTTTTAAGAGAAAATGAAAGTGCGAAAGACAGAGAGAAAAAGAAAGGGCTTGAAGAAGGAGGCAAAGTGGGAATCTGAGAGAAGAAAGGAAGAACGCGATTCTAGAAAGTTCACCGAGAATTGGGATTGGATGGTAGCGTGAAATCAACGTCCTGACCTTTTCTTTTATATTTTTATTTATATATATATATATATATTTTATATCTCAATGTTATAATAAATTTTTTATTTATTTTATGATAAACTTAATTTTATTTATTTTAATATAAAAATTAATTCTTTAAATAATATTTAAGTATACTAATTAACATTTTTCAAAAAAAATATATGTTGTCACAATATGTAAGAGATAGGACACGTTCAAGCGTCTCATTTGATTTAGATAATAGATAAAATAAATAATAGATATTAATAAAAGATTAAATTGTTTGACTATTTTTTATGAAATTAATTTTAATTTTAAAATTTTTAAAAATCATTAAAATATATATTTAAATTGATTAATATTTAAATAAGATTTTATATTTAAGTTAAGAATGTTTTATTAAAAAAATTAATAATTTTTTATTAAATTAAAAAGTGTGAATATTGATTGTATTTTTTATTAGTAAAAAAATGATTGTATAAGATAACATTTTTTTTACAAGATTGTATAAGATAAGATGAATAATTAAGAATGCAAAAAAAAAAAAAGGATGAATAACTAATAAACTCGGCAAGCTTGTGGAAAAAAACCCAGCAAACTACGATTTACTATTAGTTTTGAAATTACCTAGCTTGACTTTTCTTTTTGAAGGAGGACTTCATTGTTTTGGGGGAGTTTAAATCTTGTTTTTTATTTCGTCTTGTAGCATAGTACTTGTTATTTACATGTCTCTCTTTATACAAGTGTCCATAGTCTAACCACAGGCAGATATACAGGAATTATAATAAGATGGAATAAATATAAAAAAAATTATATCATAAATAAAAATATTTTAAAAATAATATAAATCTAATATATAATAAATTTAAAAAAATTTATTATAAAAATTAAAATCACTTTACTTGATTCTTATTATACGTATTTTTATATTTTTAAAATCATCTATATTTAAATACGTGTTAAAATTCAAAAATTTCTTTTTCATAAAGAATCATAAACAAATTAGTCTTCTATTCTATTTCAAAGTCTAATCTTAATTATCTTCATAGACAGACATACAAATTGCAAACAGGGTGGATTAAAGAACAAGTTCTAAATTTAGTGAGTCTTCATAAAATAATTCACAATTTAAAATCAAACTCAAAGCAATAATATGGAGATAAGAGATAAAGAAGAAATAATCAATTTTAGCGTGAAAAATTCAATTGGGTAAAAAATCACGACGTCCAAATTAAATAATCAATCTAATGGACAACTTCACTATAATATCCTTATATCGTTGTTTTCAAGTCGCATGTCTTAATTCACCAATAACAGGGACATAATTAGTATTCTAGTTTCCCAATAGCGACATCTTCCAAAGTCAAAATAATAAAAAAAATGTAATAAAATTGTTACCTTTAAGCTTCTAATAGGTATCTTTAAATCCTGATGGAGAGTTGAAGAATACAATCTTAAAAAATATTTTATCTTATGATGCAATGCAATCTTAAATATATTCTATTATACCATGCAATGCAATCTTAGAAATATTTTATCCTATTTTTAATGTGATATTAAAAAATATTATATTCTATTTTTGATCCTCAAAGATAAGATAAGATGAGATGATTATGGAGTGGTCTTCATTCGGTCCACACATTTATAATATCACACTTTATTTATTATCAAAATATTTTTTTTATTTTTAATATATATATATATATGAGATTAAAATTTCTCATGTTGTATGAGATAAACTTTTCTCCTATACACAAAACTACGTAGTTTTAGGTTAAATTTTTTTCTTTTTTTAATAAAAAAAACACAATCAAGACATATACTTCATGCACACGTCTCCCCTCCCCTTTTGTTGTTGAATAAAAGATAATGTTCTTTTATTTTAAGATATGTTATTAATTATGTTTTCTTTATTAAAAAGAAGAAAAAAATTTAACCCAAAAATACATAATTTTAATGTATAGAAAAAAAATTTATCTCATATAACTTTAAAAAATTTTAATCTATATATATATATATAAATAATAAAATTTATATTTACAATTCCACCCTAACTCCGTGTGTCCGCCTATATGAGAGTCTAACTCTCATCCCATTTTGTTTACTTAAAAACAAGTTGAGATAAGAGTAAATTGAATTAATCCGTCAATCCGTTTTTTTATAAAATTTAACTTAATATTTATTTTGATATATATACATATATTTATTAATTTTAGTTACTTTTTTAATTATATTGAAAAATAGTAGATTTAACTAATTATGGATTCAGCTCCTTTAAAATAAACAATTCACTTTAATAGTTATAATTATCAAGATTTATATCAGCGAACTCATTCTCACCATTTTACCGAACTCTAGTTATACATCAAGTTTCAAAAAGGATCATAGTTGACACTTTTAACCAGTTCTATTATTCAAGATGAGTTTTTCTGGTCTCAATTTGGTTTCTCGTGATGATATTTTTTAATGGATAAAAAGTGATTTTTAGTATCCTACACAAGCTCCTTTAAATTAATTGGCACTGTTTTTTTTTTTTTTTTCATTTTTCTTCGACAAAAAACAATACGAGGGTTTGAAAAAATCATATATTTTGATTCTCTTCCTGTAATATAAACAGCATGCACTTCTAATACGTTTTCAGATACCTTTCTGATAACACTGATCAACACTTTTTAGTTTTTATACTGTTTTTTTTTTATGGAACAAACCCTGTAACCACATGAAGCAACGTAGAAGATCCTATGATTCTAATATAAGTTAGCCCCAAGCTAAGTTCGCAAGTTTAAAAAAAATAACTGGATTATCAGCAGTAATTTATCTCCAACCTTATATTCATGTTTATGGTTATGTAATAGAACTAATATTTCATCCAATGGGAACAATTAATATTATGTTCTAAACCAGTAATTTGTTGCTTGAACTCCTCTATTTGTCTGCAGGTTAACAAATTTATTTAATTAATCTGGGTAGCCAAGATGCACATCAGCCAAAATAACTGAAATTAATTAGGTAAGTAACAAAGCAGATAATGGGAACTGACAGAATGAACTAAATACTATATGCAAGCAAGCCCTAAAACTTGGGAAACTGTGGCATGATAATGAACCAAAAAATATCAGCATTTGAAAAAGTTGGCTTTGGATTTGAAATATTTGCACGATCGATATTTGATACACACCAGGGGATAGAATCAATTGGATCCTGAGGTTAATCATAGGGTCACATATTGGCCATTGATTTGGGAAGAGTGATGGAAGAAGTAAGGGAAGAGAAGTCATAGATTTAAATATCTGAACTAATATTTTAAAAAAAAAATTAACATTTTTCAATAAAAAAAAAAAAAAAACTAAAGCACCACCTCCAAAAAGAGAACAAAAACAAGGTCACTTTATTTCTTAAAAATATCAGTAATGCAATGCATACACACAGAAAGCAGAAAGTTACAGTCAACATTCTTTAATTGCATAAGTGGAAGTCATTGAAATCTTTGTATAACAAAATGACATTATATAATGTACTAACCTTCCAAGAATAAGGTGATTGTGGCTTTTCTGATTGGTTAATATATTATTTAGAATACTCAAAAGGTCACATGATCATGCATTACAGATAAGCTCATGATCTGCTGATCTGCTTTTGCCAAATGCTTTCTTGATCTCCTCTTAGCCGCGGGCCGCCACTCTTGACTGCACTCATTTATTTAATATTTTCATTTGTTTCTATTCACTTAGTGCTAGCAATTAATCACAGGTTGCAGCAGTGTTCCTGTTTATTGATGCGCTATGCACTTGGAACTTTAATTTTGAATGTAGTGCTGATAATTAGTAAAGTCAATGACAATGAGGAACAACCTAGCTACAACTCGATCATTCTGATTGGTCTTGCTAAACAAGGCCAGCATGCACTTCTAGCTAATGGGTTATAAATCATTTTAGTCCTTAATTAGCAGACAACACCAGCACTGGAAATTTGTACACAAACATGTAATAAATAAAAGTATGCTATGTTTACACTAGTAATACTCACAAAAATAAACAAAAAAAAGAATAGAAAAACAAGGTAGGTTCCTGCTAACAAATGGTGAAGTTTTTAGTAAGACCTGTAATTGAGATAATCATACCCACAATTTCTTAACATTTTGGTCAAAAAAGTATTAAATTATAAATTGTAAGCCAAATAGGAAAGAATGTGAATGGAATAGTATTTATTTTTGGGAAGTCTCTTTTTAGACAACATGATACTTCCCAAACTTAAACCCTATCTAGTCCCAACCATTTTTTTTATTGGACTTGTACTCCACAATTCAACAAGAAAAAGAAAAAGAAGGAAAAAAAATTGTCTCTCTAAAACTTAAGAAACACAAACCGAGATAAATTAAAAAATATATATTTGTGGCTTTTGAGAAATAACTTAAAAATAAACCCAAATACGAAGAAGAGTAATGATACATGAACACTCATATATCATAATAAACACCTATTTGATATATATTTTTTATCTCTATCTCTTTTCTTATCAAATCATATTTACACTTCTTTCTTTTCTCTCTTAAAATGTCTAATAGTATAGGATCCAAAGATTATTATCTTTATCCTACTAAGAATAAACAAGGCAAAAACCATTACAACTAAAACAATGGTATGAAGCTAAGACAGTAAGCAAGTCACAATTGGACCAATAAATAGACCAACACAGTTGAACTTGAAGGAGAGTATTATCGAAAAATACACAAGTTACGCATTGGAACTAATAGAGAAATTAGAATAAATATAATTTGAAAGTGTTTGAGTTAGTCTAAGACTTAATTTGTTTGAAGAACATGGCACCTCTCAAACTAAAAAACTAACTTATCTAACCACACTCTTCTATTCGATGGCTCCACAATTTAACAAAAAGACATGCATCTTCCAAACCATTTTCCATGTCAGTTTTTGATTCAGCCCCACACGGAGCAATACCTGCCTTTCGGTGTCTCCTATTCCCCTTTACCTTTTTCTATCCAAATTAATTAAGTATCAAACTCCAAATTCTTATAAAAATGCTCCTCCTAATCTTGCTCTAATAACTTGTCTCGTCTTGAATTTAAACCTACTATACACTTCTTCACAGCAAGAATGACTAATATTAATATTCAAGCTCTCCAAAACTCTATATCAAAACTCCTAATCAACCCTTTGCTTTGGAAACTCACTGGCTTCAGTTCAAGCATAGTTGGATTCATCTGTTACGCCCTGAGCCCCTCATTCCATCACTTGTTCGGACGCTGGACACCATCGAAGATTGTCGCGTACAGCGTCGTAGCCTCACTTTCATCCATCTTCATGCTCTTCGTTAAAAGATGCTGCTGGGGACAACATGGGAGGAGTGTCTTGTTGAAAGCACACGTGGGTTTTGTGGTCTTAACACTAACCACACTGTGGTCTTTTCTGGAAGACCGTAGTGAAAGTGAAGAAGGGATGAAAGTTGAAAATAGACTCGGGAAAATGATGAACCTCACTTCGAGTGGCGCATTTGCCTTGATGGCTACAAGCTTATCGAGACAACTCCAAGTTGGGTTCGAAGTTGGCGTGTCTAACTTCTTGGTTGGGTGCTTCTTGGTCACGTTGATGAAGATGAGCTTCAAGTTGGCTCCACTTGCAGCATTCTTCTGCTACTTGCTTGTTAACGTACGTTCCATTTCTGATTTTCTGCTTGAAATGCGTATACAACATACAGATGATGATGCACTTGAGGCTGATTTTCTGCGCCTCGAAGCTATTTCTGATGTCTTTGAAGACGAGGCGGGTTATTTCCAAGGCCTTGAACCATATTCTGATGTCCTGGGATTCAGATCCTCTGCACTGCATTTTCAAACTGCATGGGATCTTGCTTAATTAATGTGTTCCGATGAGCGTTTAAGAAAATTGATTGTTAAATGAAATTGATTTTGGAATGATGTGATATATATAAAGCTACTAAAGTGATTAGTTATATCAATTCTGACCATGAACCAATTCCTTAACATCAAACAGAAACAAATGTAAGAGCATGAATCAACTCCTCAAGAAGAGCATGTACAGTTAACTTTTGGGGGATGCATATGAAATTTGTGTCAAAAATATGAAATATGACAAAATTTTGTGAAAAATAACCCATCTTTGTGTCAATCGTAGGCTGATTACCCACTTGACCCCATATGCCATGCAATTTTAGGCCATTCATGACTATCAACAAAGAATTTTAATCTCTCACATTATCCATATACATCATATGTCTTTTAAAGCATATATTAACGTATCACCACATTGTCATTGAAAGATCAAAAGACAGAAGCGAAGGTATTATTTATCATATCGTTACCCAGCCATGGGATGATCTGTTGATTTAGAAGTACACATTGCTAAGTGCTAACACAACCAGCAGAACAATAATTAAAGGGGATAGATTGTTCTTGAATGAAGATCATCAATTGAATCACAACGTTAATACAGAAGAATTAATGAAAATAAACCTTCCTACGGAATAAAATAACAGAAGTAATTCCATCTGTGAGAACTGTTTCATGCACTCTTATATACCACTGATGTTGCTAACTGAAAAAAAAAAGGTTCAAGAAATCAATTTGCTTGGAAGACCAAGGTAGGCAAGAGTTAATTATGGAGTTTGAGCAGTTGATTCCTCCTTGGATCTATTCTCTTCGGAAGATGGCCGGTTTTCTGAGTCAGATAGCCGAATCTCTTCAATCATTCTCACTACTTCCTCCATGCTAGGCCTCATATCTGGAACCTTTGCCACACAGGCCATGGCAATTTGCAACATTTGCACCATTTCCTCTTCAATGTTTTGGTACCTCATTAGCTCCACATCGAAAACCTCAGCCGTCCACTCTTCCCTAACAACAGACTGGACCCACCTCGGGAGATCAACCATGTCATCGCGTCCTGGAGACTGTTGTGGTGCCTTCCCAGTAAGCATTTCTAGAAGGAGGATTCCGAAACTGTACACATCTGATTTATGGGTGTGCTTTCGGGTTTCAATCACCTCAGGAGCGCGATAACCTGCGGCTCTAGAAGGGGTTGCAGGAACATTCATAAGCGGGGTCAGGCCAAAATCAGAAATGCAGCCATCATTATCATGGTTGAGGAGGACATTTGAGGCTTTGACATTTCCGTGCGTGAATTTTGGACCGCCAACAGAATGTAAGTGAGCAATTCCTCTGGCAATTCCAACAGAGATTTTTATTCGGGAGTTCCAATCTAATGGAGTTCTTCCACTTGCCCGGTTACCTGTAATCAAATTCGGAGATCCCAACATGTGAATTACATCAACAGGTTGGAATGAGATTATCCTGAAGGACTTCAAACATTAGAATAATCCCAACATGTGATAAAAAATTCCATTTCTTTCTAATATGAGCATATTTTACTGCTTTCATTGTAGTAACAAGAAATCCATTGTAAAGATGCAAAGCAGATAACACATTATACATGATGATTACGACAGACTACATTGTGCAGTTTCAGTTGCAGGTAACACAATGGGAACAAAGACCCAAGTGGGTTGGTTAGGAAGATGGCACAGAATACTATGTAGGAGACTTTTATCTCTGGGAGCGGAAGTGTATTGCTGTATTATACATGATAATTATAGCAACATTGATTATTTTATCTACTATATAATTTTAGAAATTATACGTTAATTTCTTTTAATTGTGCAATTATTTTGGCAAAGTTTCAATTATATTAATTGCATTTAAAAAGATTTTCTCATTTATATGTTAGGTTTTAAAAAAAAATATTCGATAGATAAATTAATTTAATTTATACAAGAAAATTAATTTTAATTATGAATCATTGTTGATTCATGTGTTGTTTTTTGGAAAAAGATTTTTTTACAACCAAAGCTAGTTGACACATTAAGAGAGAAGAGAGGAAAATATAAGTATGATAATTGATATGATTTGATAGGATGGGAAGAGAGAGATAGAGACAAATAAGGTTGTCAAAGGAGTTTGAAATTTGTGGGTGACAAAAAATCAACACTCTTAATTTTTCGCCCCCTCATAAACTTTTCTAGTTCCATCCCTGCTTATAGTGTACGTCCTCCAATGTTTAACCATAAGCCAAAGTAATTATTTATTATAATCAACCGCTTCTCGAAATAATTTTCAAAGCAAGGAATTGGTAAAAGAGTAATTATCATTCTTTATAAATCACTTAAATAGTCCAAAGTAGCTTCATGCATCATATTGCTTTATGATCGTCATTATTTATTTCTTGGTACAATTTTTTTCCCAAGTTATGTCATTGAGATACAAGTGTTAACTATATTGCAATATTGCTTTTTCGCATATGGATGATATTAATAGGAGAAGAGACTTTTCTATCCAGTAACTAGGAGATACAGTATCAACACTTCTTAATGAAGCAATGGGTCATTTATTTCAACTTTTCATTTTCACAGTATGTTAAAATTCATTGGAGATGTCAGATATTGATGCCCCCATTATTTTATTTTTTTTTACATTTATTTAACAATAGTAGACCCTGTCCTAATCAAAGATCATCATGTTCAACACGATGAATGGATAATATGTATAATCTCAAATATAGAATAACAGAAAACTAAAACAAGTTTTAAAGACTTAACTGAAACTAGGAAAAACAGAAATGCATACCATGCAAGAGGGTAGATAGATTGCCACTTGGGATGTAGTCATAAACCAAGAGCTTCTCATCCTTAGAATAATAATAAGCACGAAGGGGCACAACATTTGGGTGATGTCCAACCCTTCCCACAATCTCCATCTGCTGTTCAAATTCCCTTTTGCCTACCACGACTTCCTTCAACCTTTTCACTACAACTGTTGTTGACTCCTCCAATATAGCCTTATACACAGTACCATAACTACCCTTTCCAAGAACTTCAGCTGAAGCTCTCAGCAAATCCTCAAGGTCAAAATTATAAGAACTGCCCTCAAAGAAAGCCAACTTGTTTCTCTCAGGTTCTTGCACCCCACTTCCAAACTCTTCTTTCGGCTTCTCACTTCTCCCACCACTAGGACCCTTGCCTTTAGTTGCTCTGGGGCTTCTATCATCTTTTTTCCTTAAACAGCAAAGAACAATGATGAGAGCTACTAAAAGCAATAGCACGCCCCCACCAACTGCAATTGCAATGATAGCTGCCTTACTCAGTTTACTTTTGGAGCTGTGTCTTGCAGGAGTTGATGGAGGTGTAGAGGAGACTACAGAGCATGACTTTAGAGGTAATCCACATAGAGAGTTACCCTCAAAGGAAGATTTCGGGAAAATCTGAAGAGCATCAGGGATAGAGCCATTCAAATGGTTGTAGCTGAAATTCAAGTGCCTGAGCTTAGTGACATTGAGATTCGGTATCTGTCCAGATAGGGAGTTGTTCTGGAGGTTCAACTTAATTAGTTGTGTTAAGTTTTGTAATGTCTTTGGAATAGCACCAGTGAAGGAATTGTATGACAAATCAAGTACATTGAGGCGGGTGGACAAGGTAGGTACGCTACCAGAAAGGTTATTATGCTGAAGGTAGAGATATTGTAGAGAAGGAAGAGAAGTAATATCATTAGGAAGACTTCCACTGAGTAAGTTGGCACGGAGGCTGATATTTCTGAGTGAGTCAATCTTGCCAAGTGTATTGGCAGGGATGGTGCCAACTAGTCCAATTCCAGGGAGCCGGACAGACACAACACGAGTGCCATTTAGATTGCAAGTGATGCCTACCCAAGATGAACAGATTGGCGTAGCTGGATTCCATTTAAGGTTACGGCGATGGGGGACAGCAGCAGCAAAATCCAGAAGGGCTTGCTTGTCAGAACTTAAGTCAGCAATAACCAGGGGGCAAAGAATAACAATGATGAAAAGGAAACAATGCACTTGCGAGGAGTAGAACTTCATGGAGATTCTTTTGATTCTATGGTATAAGATATTGACACTTGAATTCAAAGTAACCTCTGCCATCCTTCATATTTTCCTGGATTAGCACCATGGGCACAAATCAAAGTGAGAATACAGTAGCATGACGAAGCAAGCACTAAGAACTATATCAATTATAATGACAACATTTCTAAAGGTATTTGTAGAATAATTCTAGTTAATTATAAAAGGCACATCTGAATCGTCCAAGAAACATATAGGCAGTTGCAAGCTCTGAAATTTTTTTGCAATCTCTTCTTGCTTACTGTAAGATTTTCATTACCATCAAAGATATAGTGGAGGGATAAACTTTTTGAGGGAAAAAAAATTAATATTCAGAAACATACTTAATGTTTTAAAAATGCCTCATGTAGCTTCAACTTTGCAGAGTGACAATTACCGACAACAGAACAACGGTAACTAATGAAAACATGCCTCCTGTAGCAGGTTATCTACATCAATCACAATCCTTGTTTCGAGTAACTAAGAGGATAAGTGACAAAATAAAACAAAAATATATATTACATGAAGTTGAATGAAAACAATTGCATCATTTTCAGTTTTCAACAAGTGGAGATTAAAATATATCAAATGACAACTACACCAACAGGGAGAATATTCAGGTTACAGTGGAAACTAACTATGTCCATACCTAAATCATGGCTGCAAATCAATTAGAAAGAGAAATACGCAGTGAAGAAGATGACTATCAAAAAGTTTATGCTAAGACAGCACAGCTTGATCAGGAAGGGAAAGAAAAATGTTTGGTCCATCAAATGACCAATTCCTCTTTAATATGCCGGCATAAGTTATTAGTCAACTGGCTGAAACATTAACCATTTTTGAGAGACAGAAGCTTTTCTATAAAAGGTCCAAGTAAAAAGCCAAGAAGATGAACACCAGAAGAAAAAGAATCCTAAGATTTCAGCTAAAAAGGAAAGTAAAAGAACTCAAAACAACATTAACTGTCAAATTAAGTCGTTGGAGTAGGTAGTTTAGCTTTCTTGTGACTTTATGACCTGAACGAACATTTCTGCAGTTAATTCTTAGAAACACATTTTCTTGCCAACCAGAAACAAATGTAAGCTTCCTTCCTGATTTTTTCCTACACGAAATAGTAACTACCAGAATTTCTACATTGAAAAGAATGAATGGGTTAAGAACCCAAATTACGTTCACATACCACATTTAATGTATTAGGAAGGTCAAAGTTGTTCAACAACTAAACTTTCATCAAAACACCTTTCATAAAATAAAAACAAAACACCACAATTGTTCCAATCATTAAGAAGCAGCATTTCATATCAAGAGGAAAAACACCAAACTCTAGCACCAGAAAGAAACCCCAAAGACCC
Source organism: Glycine tomentella (assembly GCA_007407185.1). NCBI lineage: Eukaryota > Viridiplantae > Streptophyta > Magnoliopsida > Fabales > Fabaceae > Glycine > Glycine tomentella. The sequence goes on from PYAF01004620.1 coordinate 888,658, forward strand.
CTTTGAAGCACATCCTTGGAAACCAAACCCACAATGTGGAACCCTTTTGGGAGTTTCAAACCCAGAAGCAAGCATTCATGAAAACCACTGAAACAAAACACCTCAGATCTGCAAGCTAAGTTACCAGCACAAGTTGGCATGCAGGAACAAGTAAAAGTAAGGTTTTTCAATGAGTAATCACCTGAAAGGAAGCAAAGATGAAGCACAAGGATTCATGGAACAGTTCAGGGCTTTAAACCACAGGCCAAGATGCATTCACGGTGAAGAAGCTAAGCAAGTTGGTGCCTTGTACTGTGCTTCAGATTCTCAAGTACTTCTTAACAAAGCATGGAGAATCTGAATCTGTGTAGCTTTAGATTGCAGCATGGAAGTTCAACAGCCAAAAGAAATTGCATGAAATGGAAGGGCATTTTGGGGTGGGTTGAGGAGTGAAAGCACATGCTTCATTAAGGAGTTCAAAATTAAAGTAAGAAAGGCTCAAGATTCAGGAAAGTGAGCACTTTTTCTTTTTTGTCAAAGTTGGAGATAAATATAATAATAATAATTATTATTAAAAAAAAAAAAAAAAACAAAGAGCCAAAGAGGAAACAAAAAGGTAGCCAAGGATTAAAGAATGGAGTGGACAGCAGAGCAATGCATAATACACAGTGACCTCTTCTCTTGCTTCTTGACTAAACCAGAGAAAGAGAGTGAAAAGTCAGAGAACAATGCACACGTATCGCTAGGACTGTGATACTGTGTGATAACTTCAAAGAGTATGTTTAATTTGTCATTAGAAAATTGATTTTTACTCTAAAATAATAGTTAAATTTTTACATGTTTAATTTTAAGTTAAAAAAGAATTTAAAATTAATTTTACATCATAATAATTTTTACTTTAAATCCAAAACTTTATATTAAATTTTACTTTTTACTTAATTTTAAACTAAAAATATTTAAATATAAATTACATCAATTTAAATCAATTTTATAAAATTAATTTTATTCAAAATCAATTTTATCATATTTATCCACATCGACACTTAAACTCCCAAGACAAAAAAAATACTATAAAAGAACAGCAAATTCACATGATAGGAGAAACAAAGTAATTTTATGGTTTTCCTCTCCCACTTCATGTTTTGTTTACCTACTTTTTTTTCTTAGAAAAAATATTATTTGTAAAATAATTTATATAAAAAATTACATAATTAGAGAATCGAGAATATGTTAATTTGTGTAGAATTCAATTTTCACATCTTAAACAAAATTTAAAATTTAAGTCATGTAAAAAAAAGTTGATAAAGATTACTTATTGACAATAATGATAAACATTCTATATCTATAAAATATGATTATCAACAAATTTATATTCTTTTTGATTTTATTTATAAGACTCAATTTAGAATTTAGAATTTAGTCTTAGTCTTTTTTTTTTACAAGATCCAATCTAAAATGTTTTTTTTTAAATTAATTATTTTTTTACAAAAATACCCTTAACTATAAGTCATTTTTTCAAGTTCAATAAATAATAAGTGGAATGCAATAATGTATTAGACTCTCTAGTAGTCTAACTAGCTATTGTGTAAAGAAAAGTTTGGGAACTTACTTTGAGTATTTATGTGCATAGGCAGTAGCTAATAAGAAATTTGAAACAATAAATATATTAATAATGAAAGAGATTAAAATAATTAAAACAAAAAAAAAGTATGCCTTATTAATATTGAGAGTAATTTTAAAAAAAAAATCAGGACAACTTTAATGCTTTTTTTTTTCTTATATCAGCAATAGACAAATAATATTGAAAGCACTAGAAGTGCAGAAATCATTTACAACATGACCGAACAGGCCAACACTCAGAGAGCAAATGACGAAACAGTGAAATACCAGCTCTCTGGCCAAAAACAGGGTACATAACCTCCAAGCTATAATCTAAAATACTAGGGCACAAGAAAGAGCTCTGTTTTTCAAAGTATACCTTGAACATCCCCAAATCAACTAATTGATAAACAAATTCCTGGATCAACTTGCCATTGTTGGTAAGAAAAGTTGAAATCACATTGGTAGGCCTTTAACCATGAACAGAATATTATAATGAACTTTCTTAATTTGTAGGACAACTTTAATGTTACTAAATACATTCACTAATTTTCTTAATTATAATGAATTAATTAATTGGATCATATACAAAAAACCAAAAGGAGTATAATTAGAGACAAATAGAAAAAAGAAAGAGAAGCATGAAGCATGAAACATGATATAAATGACACCAAGAAGAAAAATAAATACAGAAAATGTTATTGAACAAAATATTATGAGTTTTTTCTTTTGACAGAAAAATATTATATGAGTTGTAACATAAATAATACAAATCTTTTTTACTATTACAAAAATATCTTTTAAATAAACCATTTTGGGTTGTAATAGTATACTATAACAAAAATATAGATTAAATTTTAAATGAATA
>PYAF01004620.1:897687-920531 GCA_007407185.1 Glycine tomentella
AAAATAAAGTAACTTTATCACCTATTATTTCATATTAAATAAAAATAAAAACTTGATTTATTTAAAAAAGATAAATAAAAAATTTGATAAATATATCAAGGATAAGAAATAAAGAAAATATAAAAAGTTAGAAATTAATATTTTAAAAATATTAATTCAAGAATGTTTTAAAAAAGATAGAAATTATTAAAAAAATTATTTATAAAACAATCAAATCAACTTTTAACATAATAAAAAAATCATAATCATATATTCATAATAGAGAAACATGAGAGACATGAGACTAGGAAGGACATGAAGAGAATCATGAGAATTAACATCTATAAAGGATTTTTGTCCCTTTTACTCTTTTATGCATTCCTCATTATATGATTTTGTGCTTTCTTATACTCACGAATAGAAGAAATTCAATTAAAATATGCAATCAAAGTTAACATGCGCAAATTATATCATAGACTTAGTTTCGAGACTAAAAACAAATTTATCCTAAATTTTATAAATTAAAAACATAATTAATCCTTAAAAAAATATTATCGAAATTGGATTATCACATAGCTTATGATTGGTAACTTATGTATGATTGCATCAATTTATGTCAATATTTGGTCTCCTAATCTACCAGCGCATATCTTGTAAATTTGAGTGGGGTATATGTTTGGATGTTTTTTCTTACTGTTCCACATCTTATAAGATCTGATAATCATGAATTTCAAAGGCCTAAGACCAATCATGTCTACTATTGTCGTAAGTGTTGACATTCAAATTGATATGATGTTTATTTGATTTATATTAGCTTTCAAGAATTTTTTAAAAAAATTTTCAATGTTAAATTACTCAAATTTAACAGTTTTTAATTAAGTTTCTGATTCTTTTTAACTGAATCCTTAAATTTATATTTATTTTTTAATTAAATCCTTTCATTTAAGAGTACAATGCACAGTGTAAAAAAAAAACTGAAAGTGTAATTAGAACAATTGATCTTAAAATTAAAAATGGTAAGAGTTTTAAATGAATTAAAAAATTATAATTGTAATTATTCAAAAATATATTTTTATTCATAAATAAAATTTAAACTTATATAAAAATATCATTTAAACATTTATATTTTTTATTCTTTTATCTTTATCGGTCACTTTAATGAATAACTTATTAAATACATGTACTTTAATAAGTTACTTCAACAATTTTAAGATTTTAACTAATAATTTTCAACTACTACTTTTTTTGCTATTTAACTATACTTTTTATTGTAGCTAATTTTTTAATTTTGTCAAACCAGAGTTTTTATTTTCAAAATTCCTTTATCCTTGCTGTGTTGTTGCAAAATGTACAAATGTTGGTGGTGGATATAATGTTTTTAAGAATGATTAAACTAGTTATTTTTTATAGTTGATTAATTTGTTGATTTAAGGTTCAATCTAACTATGGTTAAACTATAGCCAAACCAATAATGATTAAATTTACGTTTTTAATATTATATAATATTTTAAGTAGTAAAACAATATAAAATTATGAAAAATGAGGATAAAATTATAAATTATTATAAAAATAATAATGAATAAAATAACTATTTTTTTAATATTATGGTATATATTAAGAAATAACTTAATATAAAAGTATAATAAAATTAAGTTAGATAGATTTTAAAAAAATATCACACAAGATGTCTTACAAGATAAAAATTCATAATAAGTAGTTAAATAATAACAATCCTTATATGCATATGTTTTTTATTTTTAAAAAAAGGTATTAAAATAAAAGTTTAAAAAGTTTATAACCAGAAATTTATTTTTTAAAAAAAGAAAAAAGGTTTCAAATGTTTTTTACTACCGATTTTTATACAATTTTTCTTTTTCTTGATTGATTTTTTTTGGTTCTACCAGATTTTTTAAGTTATTCGAATTTGATAACTTGACTAAATTTTTAGTCAAACTGATTTTTGAATAATATAACTAAACCTATTATCCAGTGCATGGTATGGAACGTCACTTTCAACTTTACCATAGACAATACTACTACTTTTTTAAGCCCCACTCTAGTCTGGTTTATTCAATTTTATGTCGGGTGTCTCTTTGATATATCATATCATATTCCTTTCTCAGACTGCACAAATCACCCACTCACTACCTCTATCTGCATTCAATCAATTAGTAACTAAGTAAACAACTCCTTTAGAAATTAATGATAATGATTAATGAGAGCCAGTATCCACCAATCTCTATCAAGTGGTAACTTTTTTCCCAATTCAAAGATACATGCACTCACAATATTCTGTAAGAGGCTCAAAATAGCATGCGCCTCGTTGTAAACACTGGTATCCTTTAATTATATAATACATATTTTTTTCTGATAAAAAAACAACATTCTGTAAGAGCGTGAAAAGTGTGATAAATGTTTTTAATTATATAAGACACATGTACGACAACATATTATTATTGTTATATTTGCTGTAAAAAATATATATATTTCTTACATACACGCGCATAAATAGTTTAATAATATATTTTCATTTAATTTTTGGAATTTTTTATTAAAAAGAACTATAATTTTGAATTGTATCTTCAAGATGGTAATTCACTCACAATTGACCTTATTGATTGAGGATAACTATCAATATAATCCAGTTTCACTCGATCGACCTTGCTATATGCGCCTTTATTGAAGCGACCACACCATACATATTGCTACAACCTTTGTGAAGTAAATTTCACAAAACAAAAATTTTAAGAAGAGTCTAGGTAAAATGTGAAACCAAAGTGTCATCACTTAACAGTGTGCTCAGTGTTTTTCTTTATGGTCTACAAGTACAAAGTTCAAGAGTGACATGGTCCTCCATTTCCAAGCATGGACCATGGTCCCTCATTAATTGTTCATCCGCTAAATGCTTTAGTTAGTTTGGAGATGATGGAGAGTGGAGTTCAGGGGACTAAACAACATTATACAAATAGGGCATAGTAAATGATAAAAAGGTTTAGCGGAGAGTTATAAATTTGAGCATGTCCCTTTTGTCTTGGTTTTTTAGGCTTTGTTTGGGAGAGAGATTTTAGAGGGGAAGGAAGGGAAGATAAAAGTTTGGGTAGTAACATCTACTTGTTTGAGAGTTTTAATTTTTGAGGAAAATAATTTGAAAATTTTTAAAACTCCTTTGAATTCCTTCAAAACCTAAAAATTGTTGTCCCCCCTATTTGGGGATTTTTAGAAAGAAAAGTAATAAAATTATTATCCTACCCCAGCCAGTGTTAATAAAATTACTATCCTACCTCAGTCAGTGTTAATAAAACACCAAAATACAAAACAATGAATCACAATTCAAGGACAAAATTGTAAAAGTATCTTATTAACTCTCAATTTTCTTCCCTTAATATATTTTTAACTCCCAAACAAGGAGAAAGAAACTTCCCTCATTTTCCTCTCTTTCCTTCCCCCCTTCCCCTTGAATCTCTTTCCTTCCCTTCCCATCCTAACTCCCAAACAAAACTTTAGGCTTTGTTTGGAGAGGGATTTTAGAGGGGAAGGAAGGGAAGAGAAATGTTTGGGTAGTAACATCTCCTTGTTTGAGAGTTTTAATTTTTGAGGAAAATAATTTGAGGATTTTTAAAACTCCTCTGAATTCCTCTAAAGCCTAAAAATTGTTATTCCCCCTATTTGGGGGTTTTAGAAGAAAAAGTAATAAAATTACTATCCTACCTCAGCCAGTGTTAATAAAATTATTATTCTACTTCAGTTAATGTTAATAAAACACCAAAATACAAAACACTTAATTACAATTCAAGGACAAAATTGTAAAAATATTTTATTAACTTTCTATTTTCATCTCCTAATATATTTTGAACTCCCAAACAAGGAGGAAGAAACTTCCCTAATTTTTCTCTTTTTCCTTCCCCTTGAATCTCTTTCATTCCCTTCCTAACTCACAAACAAAACCTTAGATTTTGGTCAATAACAATTTCTAGTTATGTATTTTGGGTTTAGATATATAACAAAATTGTGATTCTATTTTTATATGAATATACATTGAAATCATGTTTCTGTTCAACATATAAGTAAGAAAAAAAAAAGTATCTCAGTGAGGTTTAGAGAAATAGGAGGACAAGAGTATCTTTTTGTCCGTTTTAAAAAAAATAACAGGTGGGAATAGCAAAACTTGAGGTAAGAATGGTGATTCCTGTTCTTGTTTAGTGGAATGCTTTCTGATTGGAGTTTCTAAGGTCCAAGAAACTTCAGACGAGACCCATCTCTTATGGACTCATGTATTGTACGCTTGAAATAATATTTTTTGTTTGGTCAGAAAAAAAAACGTAGCTCATTGCTATAAGTTTATAAAGTGTCATCATGTTAGATTAAAAAATAAAAGAAAAAAATATTTATTATAAAAATTATATTGAGAACATAAAAAAACACAAATGATGTAATTTTATATATTTTAATAATTTTTTTAATTTTTAACTAATATCCTAAAGATACTAATTATCATTTGTTTTTATCTAAAATAGGTTTATAACATGATAAATTGATAATGCTACTGATCCTAGAAACTAGAAAGATACAGGTCCCGTTTACAGAATTTATAATCACTTTATTTGATTTTTTGACGGACAGTTTATTTGAACTTATCTTAACGTTATAAGTGTATGTGAGAGTATATATACAAAAATATTGTATGACTAATCCATATAATATTTTTAGCTCATTTATATAAGTTTTCCAAAATAGATTATAAGAATAGCTTATATAGAACTTATGGAAAAACTCACATTCAAATCTAACAAATATAGAGTATTGTGTACTTTTTATTCTGCAGTTTAGTGTTAAGTTTATTTTAAAAAAATAATTCTAAAAGTGATTTTTTAAAAAGCTTAAAAAATGTCCATAATAATGTATGGTGAACAATTTTATAATAACTGTTAAATTTATCATTAATAAAAAATATTTAACTAAATTGTAACTTTTTAAATCAATTTTCTTTATTATGATATTAATACGAAACAATATTTATAAAAAATGTTTATTATTAATTTTCGTTACACCTCATACTCATACAAGTAATATTTCCATATCTAAACATCAAACATAATTTGATCTTCAATTATTAAGAAAAATAGATAAGGGACAAAAGCTATTTTTGGTTCATTTTGTATCAGTTATTAACAATTTTTTTTTTTACTATTACTTATGTGTTTTACGCATTTGCCCCGTGAGGAGTAAAATGGCTATGAATCGCCGTTTCTTCTCGAGAAAATCGCTATTCTGGTGCCACTGCTGACTGAAATTTTTGGGACCTGTTCTGCTGTCCAGGTAAGCCACTAAACCTCTCTTGCATGTTCTTAATTTCAACGAGTTTCAAGGATTGATTAGGTTTAGCTTACTTAATCATCTGTTGTTATTTAAATTGAGCTCTAGCATATCCTGGATTTGAGCTTTACCAATGGCTGATGAATCTGCTAAAGGAATTGAAAATGCTTCTTTGAACTCAAAGCAACTAGAGAACCCTCCTCAGATTGAGCCCATAAGACTGCCCTCAGTCGAGGAAATCCGTGGTCAAGACATCTGGAACAATTGTGCAGTGCGCAGTGTCGTCAGTGGAGTCATGGGTATGTCATTCAATCCTCACTTCTTCTTTTTCCTGATACATTTTAGCACATATTTCACCTCTGCTTAATGATGCAGAGTTCATTTGAGCCCAGCTTTACTTAGTCGTTAGTATTGTATTGTTTGATAATGTAGAGCCTATGAATGTTCTTTCTATAAATACCTTTTAGTTACTTAGTAGTGATGTAACAAAAAATTAACAATTAACAACTAACAGTTGTGGATAAAAAAAAGTATGATGGACAACTATAAGATACGGTTTTTAAGATCATGCATAATTTGACTCACCATCCTTACTGCTGAAATTTTATCGGGTTTGTGAGACAAGTAGATTAATATTCTCACTATGATTTAGGGACTGTTTCATTCAGTCCATTTAGCACCTTTTTAAGCACGTGTACTTTTCCTTCAACAGATTCAAACCCAGGGGGTACCTCCGTATAAATATGTCATTGAATGAACTTAAGCTTCTTTTTTCCCCCCAAGATTTTGACAGATGTTGCCTGTTGAGAATGAATCAACATCAACAACACCTTTAACCTAAACTAATTGGGATCGGTGGTAAATGAATCCAATGATAGATACGAGGAGGTTGAAAAAAAATAGTGGAAGGAGAAGGAGAAGGGAAAGGGAAAATAAGATAAAATAAAAGAAAAAAAAGGGGAGAAAGAAGGAGGGGGGAGATGAAGAGGAAAAGGAATAAAAAGGGACCATCTGAAACTTAGAGATAACAACGGGCTAACCCTCCACCAAGCTTAATTGTGTTTCTTGGGATTCATGTTGAGATGAATATTGTAAAAAATGTGTTTCTTGGGATTCATGTGATGTGTTTTTTAGGTGGTGGGCTTGGCATCTTCATGGGTTTATTTCTTGGAGCACTGGACAACCCACTGATGCAGGAGGAAATGACTGGCAGACAACAACTTATATATCAAGCAAAGCAGATGGGGCGAAGGAGTTGGAGTTCGGCCAAAGCATTTGCTGTTATGGGTTTCATATTCTCAGCTGCTGAGTGTGTTGTTGAGAAGGTCTATTGGATTTGATCATTTGAGGAATGAAAATATATATTTACATCAAGCATGTAAGGTTCATTCTTCTTCTTACCATCTGGGTCCTTGTTTTTTTTTTTTTTGCAGGCTCGAGCAAAACATGACATAACAAATACCGTTGTTGCTGGATGTGCAACTGGAGGTGCAATATCAGCAAAAGGTAACTCTTTTTTTCTTTCATTTCTGTCATTTTTATCATGTTTTTCTTTCTCATATTTAACTAATGACTGGCATACATGGCCTTTCAAGGCATGTATAAGATGGACTTAAAAACCTTATACTCAGAACTGTGATACTGCAAGATTCCACTTTGCTTTTGTATATTTGGTTTCTTTGGGTTCCTCCAAAAAAAAAAAAAACAGATGAACTTGGGGAAGTGGTTCATCTTTTGTAGATATTAAGAAAACTAAATTTTAGTTGCTTATTATTTTCCGTACTCGAAGGAATATGCTTATGCTCATCTCTGAGGAGTGAGGAGTATGATGCTTTTCGAATATTGCTAGTTATTGTATTCTAGGCTAATCATATAATGTCTATAAAAACTAATGCAGGATGGCCATAAGTGACAAGCCTATGGAATGCTTATACTTGGGTGGTAAGGACTAGGGCAATTGATAACCATTGTATCTAAAATTTTGGCTATATGTTTAAGAGAATGCCTTTTATAAAGAGGGAGATATAAATCATATAATTAAAGTGATTTGGTGAAATGGAGGTGCTTCAGGTGTTATCTGTGACATAAAGGAACCACTCAAGCTTAAAGGAGAATGTATAAGATGTGCAATGTGGTATGCAACTGGATATTATGTGGTGAAAATCCAACATGAGAATAAATTTAATGTAACAGAGATGAAAATGCTATGTTGGTAGGAATATTAGACAACACTAATGCATCAGGAAAAAAAGTTAGGCTAACACCTATTGTAGAAAAAATGAGAAACCAACCTTTGGTGGTTCGGACATGTTGGAGATGACATGTAGAGGCCCCAGTAAGGAGAGTATATCAGATGGAGGATAGCTTGATTGCTAGAGGCAGAGACTAAAAAAAACTATAGGCATAGGCGTGTAGCCATTAAGAAGAATTTAGAAGTCAATAATTTGTCTATAGAAATGATTTTGACAAAATTTTATGGCATCATTTGATCAGATACATGTAGTTGACTCCACCTAGTGGGGAAAGGCTTGGTTGTTGAAGAGTGTAATGTATCAGTGAATTTCAAGAGCTTATGCTCTAGTCCTGTAATCCTGTTAGGGAAAATGATAAACTTACAACAAAAGTAAGTTCATTGCTCTGCTCTCTGCTTTGCATCTAGGCTCTATTTGTGAAAGGGCACATAACCTCAACATTTTATTGCCACTATCTCTTGTTTTACAACAGAATTTAATGATTATAACCCTAGAAAAATGATTTTGTTGCATTTAGATATTTTTCAATTTAAATCCTTTTCTGAAAATACAAGGAGTTACATATAATTGATAAAAATAAAGCATAAAATGAATATTCTGATCAAATCTTCAACATAGATGATTAGAATGGGTTCAGGTTCTTTGAAGTTTGAATCCATTTGTCAGAACTTCAAATTTGCAGTTATTTCGTGCTCAACTCAACTGAAATGTTAGCTGCAAGTTAGAAGGTCATCGTCCAAGTTGTTTTAGGATGGGATTTGATAAAATGGGTTCTGGTATGCTTATGAGACATAACATGATGAAAATTGAGCCCCATGCCCCCAACTATTTGGAGAGAGAGAACAAGCAAGCAAGACACCCATTTTGAACTTTAGGTAGGACCATCTAAGGTAGCTGTAAATTAGTGACTTTAATATTTGAAGTTTGAGATACTGCAACATGTTTGCTTGCTGGTTGCTGATGGCAAAGACCATGACTTGAAGGATGATGGTGAAGAGAATGGCTGGGAGGATAAATAATGAATAAAGGTCTTTATGATTGAAGATTGTAGTGTGTTGTCATGGTGTGGTGGTTTCTTAGTATGGTATTATGGTTGGAAAGAAGAGTACTCGGTGCTTGTGGGTGTGAAGCTGGATTTTTCTCTTTTAGGAAACATCTCTGCTGGACATTGAAAACATGGTAACAGGGAGCACACTCAACCCATCATTGTCTTCGTTGTGCATACTCAAGGAGACATAGGCTGTCCGTGTTAATGGCTAAGAAAGATGAAAGTTGTGAGTGATGTTGATGGGTTTACAGGGTGATGTAATGCATGCAAGCACTTGTGTACTCTGATACTTGCATGTGTGCATTTGGAAAAAGAGAGTGCTCCCTACCTACACCTTTTAAGTGAGTCCAAGCTTGAAACTACTTGTACAGTTATACAATATTCTTATTTAGGATTCCTTACCAAGGTGTTAAAGCCTTGATGGAGTACACTAACTTAAAAAGCATACCAACCCACTGAAAGAATAGTTCCCTAAAGGAGTGATGCTTTCTTGTAGAGGAGTGTGATAACAGGGGGCATGGCGTCCTTGGAGAGCATAAGGTGGTGTCCCTGACCAAGTGCACTTGAGAGGCTTTTGTTCTTCGGGGTGCCTTAGCAACAATAACCTTGGTATATTTTACTCCAAAACACAAGGTTGTTTTTAAAATTATTCTGTTTATTCCTTTTCAAAGTAGTTTTATATTTAAATGTTCTTTTGTGCTGTAAATAAAAACTAAAAATCCGAGAATAAAGATGAGTAAGCACCAGTTTTCATGGGGTTTTTGACAGTAGTACCTTGGGTGGGACATGAAAAAAAATGATACATAGGAAGCGGTTGAGAGAGGTATAATAAACTGATAACGAATAGGCAAACCAAGAATTGAAATCCACAATGTTACTCCTTTTATGAATCTTTCTCTGCCTTTTTTTACTCTCCATGATGTCCATTAATGTTTCCCCTGTTGTCACATGGTTCTAGGTGGCCCAAAAGCAGCGTGTGCTGGTTGTGCTGGCTTTGCGGCATTCTCCGTCGTAATTGAGAAGTTTTTGGAGAGACATCAATAAGGGAATTGACGTTAGCCTAACACATTTTTTGAGTTCTTGGTGAAGTCTTTTCGCCCATTTGATGCGGGACCGGATTGGGGAGCACACATATTGCAGCATTTATTTTATATACAATTTTTTGGGGAGCACACATATTGCAGTAATTCATTTCTAAACGGGAGAAAGCTGATGTAATGATATGATTTTAGTATTAAGTAATTGAAATAGTTGTTTTCTTTATGCATTCGTATGTCTGAATAATTCTCTGTATATTCACGGCTGTCATTATCTATTTAGGTGAAAAAATAAAATTTGGTTGTTAGGTAAAAATTGAATGTGGCTATGCAAGTGATATGCTATACTTATTGTTTATTTTTTTGAAAATCCTTTCAGTTCCATTATCCATAACTTCGCTTTTACTCAAGACTTCAGTTTTGCTTCACATGTTTTATTTGTTTTAATTTTATCTTAAAAGTTGCAAAAATGTTGCATTCATATCTTCTTACATAACTTGGACCAACTGGCTGACTAGATTTCTGATTTCATATTCGGAAGATCTAGTTGTTTGCGGGCTCATTGTTCAAGTACATATCTTGGTTAACAAATACAAATTTAATAAAGGAAAATTGCTGACAATAGACCCACACGAGGGAATGAGAAAGGAAAATTTGAATAAACTCATTCTCATTACATATCTCACTACTCTACAAGATGAGTTATCCCGGTGGGAGATATATGCAACTATTAATAACTAGAGTAGTAAACACAAGATATCTGGACGCAACTGTATTCCCTCAAGACATGGTGATAGGGTATATATTTGACTGCATGAAGTCTCATAAAAGAATCAATAAACTGAGGCTCTTCAGTTTTATTTTATTTCTATTTAGTTATTCCACATATGCAATTCAAACTTCTCATAAATCCTCTAATATGCTTGTATAATATAACCCAAACTCCACACACACACACGCTGCAAATTAGAGGATTAACCCTTAGTTGTTGCAGGATTGGAAGGTTGACCATCCTTGGTGGCCTGTTGAGGTTCAGGTTTGGAGGGTTGATTAGGTTGAGACATGGTGGTGTGGACATGATCATGAACAGCTTCTTCAGTCTTTACTTGATTGTCCTGTGCCAAAACCTTCTTCTTAGTTTTCTGTCCCACCTCCTCAGCTGCCTTAGCAACCCTGCTGTAAGCAGCTGTAACCCACGTAGTGCCCGTCAACACATAGCGATTCTTCATTATGGCAGATCCAGCACTAGACATTGACTGCTCAGCTGCTGAAATTGCAGATTTAGTCTTCTCTGAAACTTGAAATTTCTCATCCATTTCTTTCACTTTGTCATTCACTATAACTTTACCAGCACTGATCTTTTCACTTAAACCAACCTTCTTGTCCAAAGAAACAACTTTTGCTGTCGCCGTGGACATCAGCCGGTGCCTTTCATCAAAGGATTTTGCTCGATTCAGTGCATCTTTACCCAAAATGAAGCCCTTTGCTAGCAAGCCGGTTACAACATCCTCTCCCTTTCTCGAAGCAGATTCACCACTCTCGGCATTACTAGTCTGTGTTGCCTGATCATAATAATTAAACTATAAATTGTCAAAAGTGGTTGCCAACATCCTACAATTACAAAATCAGAAAGACTAATTATAACAACACACTCTTTATTATTAACTGAAGTTTATTAAAAATCACAAAATTTTGTGGTCACACTTCTTTATTTAATGTCTCGAGTCTTGCTCATAATTTGTAGTTTTGAATTGATTTTAACTGATAATGAAGAGTATATTGGGAAATAAGAGGAAATAGATACTACAGATGCAACAGAGGCAGGCAGAGGATGATCTGGAGCTAAATCTATGGTTAAAGACTGTCCACACGCCACTGCTCCCTGGAGACATAAACATAAAACGTGAAGTTAATTATGCCACCTCTACTCTAATTAAGGACTTTTTTTTTTTTAATAACAAAACGAGTTATTTCACAAAAATTAATTACTAAAGTGGGTGTTGTACAAAACTATTTAGATGTCAAGGGTAATTTTTGCCACATAGGATGCAAGAAATCAAGGGTGAATTTTGCTACATAGGATGCAAGAGATGTCACCCTGAGTGTTATCTTGTATTTTTTTTTTTTTTTTTTTCTGTAGTAGGAGGCAACACCCTATCACATATCTAGTGTTGTCTTGTCCAACCTTAAACTGAGTGAAAATGTGACAAGAGATTTAGTCATTAAGTCGACATTAAATTGAATGAAAACGTAACATGAGCTCTAGTCATTAAACAAATATTTAGTATCGATTTGACTTACACTAAATATCTAATAAGAATGAGACATACTAGAGTGGCGTCTCCTATCATAGGACAAACAAAAAATAGAAGATGTTACATCCTACAAGACTAAACTTATTCATAACAGTTAAATAATTTTATAAAACTCATTTTAGTACTTTGTTTTGCGAAATAACTCATTTTAGTAAAAAGTCCTAATTAATAATGAAAGTGTTACATTACACATGATATAAATGAATGCACCCCAAAAAAAGAAAGAGGCGCATGTTGCAGGAAAGGTAACATAAGGCTCTGAGAAATGAATCTACCGAGTGAAGAACTGCAGTTTCTGCCCCATCTGGATTACTGAAGGTAACATATGCAACTTGAGAATTTCCCTTAGCACTGAAAAATGAGAGCAAGTATATATTAACATTTGTTTCGTTAGTTGTCAATTAATAGTTTTTTATTAGTGAGAAAATCGAATCTACAATTTTTCATTTCATCTTTCTTTTTTTACCACCAAACCAACCTATAATTCCTATAATTATATACTACATGTGCTATCCGAAAGTTGGTGTGTGGAGTGTCATCTAATTGCCTCATGACATGGCAACTAAAATAAAATACAGATAATGGAGATAATATTATACAGACAAACCTTTGCATTTCAATATATTCGATTTTTCCCGGAAAGCTAAGAAATTCTCTCAAATCTTGCTCGGTTGCACTTGAAGAGATGTTGCTGACTTTCACCGATATCTGTTAAACAAAGAAAAAAAAGACAAATAGATAAGCAATTTCAATTGTCAAAAAATGTATTTTCTTGATGTTCATAAACCATATCATTTCGTAGATCTTCCAAACTTGTGCTGTTTCATGACAATTATATTTCAATTATTCAAGTATGTTTTGTTTCAAAATTTTTTTTTTGATTTCCAAGATTTAATGAGGAAATTTTGAAAAGAACAAATACCATACACTACAAGCCATCCTGTTTTCAGTTTTCTATATGTTTTCTGCTCTCAAATATGCTTCACGAACAACAAAATATAAATATATGAGAATGCCAACTATGTCCAATTTTACCGTTTAATTATATAATCAGATGAATGAGCCACAAAGAAAGATGCAAAACTCAGACAGAAATCGAAAACCTCATTCAAAATGTTAGAAATTATAAAGAAAATGACAAATTGTTTAGAAATCCTTAACAGATCTACGACATATAAGAATTCCAAAATACGGAATCATCTACCTTACAACAAGATATATATGTCCTTAATTAAATATGTTTTTCTTAATTATAAACAAAATCATGCTAGAAAGAAAGTAATGATCGAAGAGGCGTGCAACTAACCGCCATTATATCTGGTTCTTTGAAGCCTATGCCAGAGATCAATCCTTCCCTAGAGAAGAAAATGTGGTTTGAAGTTTTGCTAACGGAATTAATAATGGTTATTTACGTAAGAATGATTTTTTCTTTCTTTCTGTTTTCCTTTTCCTCCTTTTGATGATCAAATCTATTTATTAATTTACTACATATATATTTAGGTTGACGTACATGATGTGAGATAATAAGCATATCAGCAAAATATTGTATTCTCTCAAATTGCCACATAAGTTGTTTCGAATTTGTTCCCTCTCTCAATTGAACTCTTCACTAAAAATGAAAAAAACTTTACAAAGTAATTAACATAATCAAACTCCTTTAAGAAAATACATAATCGGTTATATAACATATATCTTGCAATTTTTATGCTTATACTTCCTTCCATCTTAAACATAAAAAAATAATTCATGTTAATTAAAAAATAGTTAATTAGATTTATCTATATCAATCTTAATTAAAAATTATTAATATTTTTTTAATTTATTTTTAGAATTTGATAGAAGAATAAAAAAATAATTAAAATTAAAACCTTGTTTAAATAAAAAAGTATATGAAGAAAAAAAAAGATGATATATATATATATATATATATATATATATATATATATATATATATATAAGAAGAGAGAGACAGTACTAAATTGAGAAGAGGCAATTACGAAATTACTCTAACATCATGTAATTAATGTTTTTTAGATCTTTATTGGCTTTCCGGGGAATAAAAAATGGCACTGCAGGGTGCAATATTGGAAAAGGTTTCTTTGATCACTGCTTGCAAATAAGGAAGCCTTGGAAATATCTGATGATTCCTCCACTGGTTTTCCTATGCCAATGATTTCTTCCAGCTCTTGTTTTGCCTTTTCATTTTGGAGCAATTCTGCAGCCATTGCCCATTCTCCCTTTGGGGGTTGATCGCTTGGTCATTATGGTCATTTCCAAACACACAAAACCTTAATTTTAAAATTTAAAAAAATAAAAAAATCATTTGCTAGTAGGTCCCCGTGACTAAATGAAATTACAAAGATAAGAACTCAATAATATAGAAAACAATATGACAAATGTGCACATTTCATTGGTCCGCGTCATAGAGTCATCTAAACATGCTAAACAGAACCTGCATGCACCAAGGGAATTGCCTAATTTCTTCCCTATACCTTTGCATGGGCAAACGAAATTCAAATGCATCGAATAATTTACGTATGAAGTTGGAAAAGTTTATTTCGTTAATTAAATAGTGTCTGCATAGAAAAGTTCCCAATATATATAATTCATAGCTTGATACAATTTACTCATTAAGTTTATATATATATATATATATATATATATATATACACACACTTTTCCCCTTATTCTATGGTCGATCTCTAGCTATAATACAATTAATGAACTTTGCTACAAGCTTCTATCCTATAAAAAAAATCAACAAAGAAAAGAAACTAAAATTAATGAATAAAAGAGTAGTGGAATCAGTCAAACATTTAAAACAAGAAATCCTACAGGCCTCCATGCATTGTTGGGATGTCGATGCTGCCTTCATGCCACCATGGTAGTGGAGAAGAGGATGAAACTAGAAGAGTTTCAACCATCTCCAATTTTTTATACTGGATTTATTTTTTGGTCTAGATTATAGATATTCTTACAAAGCTCTCCTTCTAAATATTTATACTAAATTTATTATTAGACCCAGGGTAGACTCACATGTAAGAGAAGGGGGACAAGTGCCCACCTTTAAATTTTGAGGTAAAATTATTAAATTACCCATTTTCTTTACATTTTTCACAAAAATTATACTCAACCCTAGTCAGTGCATCTTGTTCTCCATCTGAGTCCTTCTCTTCTCTTGTTCCCCCCTTCTCCGAGTCCGAGACTCCGATGCAATCACACAACTGCTCAGTGCTCACGACCAGTGGTGAGACTTCGACGCTGCGATGCAGTCCAAGACTCCATCTTAGTCCACCACGCTCCACCTTTGCTCACGGCCAGTGGCGTCCTCGGAAGGATTTCTGGAAGAGACTCCTTCACCACGCACGCACGGCGACACAACTACGAGCTACGGCTAGGGGTGGCAATTCGTGTTCATGGGTCGGGTTTGGGTTTGACACAAACACGAATAGGCTCAACCCGAACACGACACGATTAACAATTCATGTTATAAAACTCAACCCGAACATGACCCGTTGATTACATGGGTTGACACGATATAACTTGAATTTGAGCATAACTTGTTTTTATCCGACACGACCCGACCCAACCCGACACGAGTAAAAACAAAATGACATTAATTCAAATCATATTTAATCTGTTTAATATAATTGAAATCAAAATAAGTTACATTTAACTTCATCAATCCAATATGAAAACATATAATAGCCATATAAAAATAAATGAAAATAATAGTTACGGGTTAGCGGGTTAACAGGTTAACCTGTAATCAAACACGATTTTTTTTCGTGTTTAATTTTTTCAACCCGAGCATGACCCATTTATTAAACAGCTTGACCCGAACATGAAAAAATCGTGTCGGGTCCGGGTCAAGTTGACGGGTTGAGTCACAAATTGCCACCCCTAGCTACGGCCTCCATCTCAGATAGGTTGATTTCTGAAATTTGATGTATATTGTGTTGCAGATTTCTGAAATTTGAGTAATTTCTGAAATCATGACTTTTGGTATGTTGATGTTAAAATATTTGCTTTTATTATTCAGGAGTTCATATTGGAGGCCAGAGGCCTGCACAAGCAGCTTTGAAGCCCAATTTCCATCTCCCAGTGTCCAATATCCATCTCCAAGTTTCTAAGGACATTCTCGCACAGTGGAGCAACCAGGGAATTCGGTATTTATAGTTTTTAACTTTTAAATTAACTCTAGTGTATGGATATGTTGACAAGTGTAAGATTAACAGACACAAACTCTTTAACATGTCCATGTATTGAAGCCTCTGTTGTATGCTTTATATTTCAAGATGATGTTGTAATTGATTTTGTTTTTCTTATTTGATGTTGCAATGCACATTCCTGCTTCCCCTAATATTCCAGTTGTTTGTGTTCCTTGCTTCTATGTGTGATTGGAGTCTGAGTCATTTTGGCTTGTGGTCTTGGCCTTAATGTGCATTCATTGTAGCCTAATATCATGCTGTTTTTGTTTGTTCTGAATCAGGATATGCATATAGTTGTTTTATATTTGTGATTGTGAAGTGAGTTCAGTCCAAATTCTTACTCATAGACTCATACAGGCTCACAAGTCCCATGACTTCGTGAATGTTTGGGATCATGGCACATTAATAAATAAATAAAAATGTTCCATCCCATGTTGAACCCGAAGCAACTGCTTCTACCTTTTCATGGTATCACCATGATTTTGTGGGGTTAAATTGATTGTGAGTGTTATTCAAACACACTATTCATTCACTCAAAGACCATCATTATAAAGGAAGTCATGAACACGTATTTTCAACTCTTCATCTGCATGTTACGGTTTTGAACATATTGTCCTTTTCTTAATGATGTTTTGACTTTTGAGTTATTTGTTTCTTATACTTTCAAATTTGAATAAGATTGTCTACTTGGTTTTTATTGCTTATACTATGAAAACTTTGCTATAGGTTTAGCTCTGATCTTGTAACATTAATGGATATGCATAATTCTCATCACAACCCAACTACTTTTCAGTACCATTAGGTCCACTTTGCTTGTTATTTCTTCTATGCTTTCCCTTTTGCTTTAACAAATAAAAAATGCTTCAAGTTTTTCTTTTGGATGCACATGGATAAAAGAAAGGTGATTTTTATGATCTTTGTTATTCATGTGACAAATAATGTGTAGAACAAAGTTAACAGACTTATATACTTGAACTTATTTGTCCACCTTTCATTAATTTTTTGGATTTGTCATTGATTATACCTTAAGAAAGCTAGGAATAATATTGTCTGATATATGTTGAAACTTAAAATGCTTCCAACCTTTTTTTTTATTGGAAAAGAATGGAATTAGTAGCTTTAGATTCAGCTGACATTTTGAGGAGAATAGCATTTACGTCAACCGAAAAAGAAAATTAACAAATAATATTTGGTTTATCATTGCAAATGAACATATATTGGTAGCAAAAGGACTTTTATAAAAACATCTACACTCTTTTGCATTTTTAGTTTTTGTTGGACGTTAAATTTTGTCAAAATTCATGCTCCATAAGTTGCTTGGTAAGCTAAACATGCTCTAAGTAAATACAATATTCTTTAAAAAAATAATCCGATTAGGTGAATAAATAGAAACTTTCCTCAATAAAAAAAGGTGTATAGACAGAAAACAAAACACACCCTAAAAGTTACAATTGGAAATATCGAGTAGACCCAAAAATTAGCACGAATCAAAGCATTTTTATTATAATTCTCATTAATTCATATTAAAACTAGGATGTTCCTATATATCCAGATCAAATACATCTTACATTTTTCATATAACATACAGATATGACCAAATCTAATTTAAGAAATCCAATCACGTCTCACTTTTTTCTTAATTACAAATTGACACCTTCATAAAAAAAAATTAGCAATCAAGAGAGAAAACGTAACTACTAAAAAAAAAAAATTAAAAATCCTTTTCACAAAGCTTGGAATTGAAATTTGAATTGACTAAGGAAGTCACTGATGAAGTGAATGATGGCTGAAGAAAGCAAATCTAGGAAATGGAGAACCTTCTCCTTCTGGGCTTGGTCAAGTCCACAGGGGCATCGTCGATGTGTGACGTGTCCTTAGACCCATTCTTGAACGGGTTCAACTTGCTCAGTTTCTTGGACATGGACGAGAAGAACGTGGGCTTTTTAGTGGGCCCAATATTCTCCCTCCCAGACGACGACGTTCCGTGAACATTCTTCTGCAAATCGGTAATGAACATTTTCATCTTCATCAGCTCCGACCGCAGCTCCTCGTTCTCCCTCACCAAGGACACGTCAGCTTGCAGCTGTTTTTTCTCCGCCACAGCCGACGCCGCCACCACAGCTTGGTTGTCCTCCGCCGTACCGCTCCTTATTTGTAGTTGGTCGTAGTACAGCGCGTGAAGCACGATCTGTAGCGGCAAACGCTTGTTCTTCGACGCGTGCACACGCGCCTCGTAGGACAGTTTTAACGGGTCCAATATACTGCACACTTTCTCCTTCTCTATCTCGTCCAGGTTCGGGTGCACCTGCAACTTTGTAAAGTTAGTTAGTTACTTCACTAGTTTGTTAGTTTTAGGTTAAGTTAAATTATTCATTATACACTTCTCATTTTAAATTTTACTTCTTAAATATAGTACCTGTTTAAATTTTCAGTTTTTACACAGCTTTATATGTGAATTTATCACCGGTAGAAAATTATTGTAACAATTTTACATCACCATATATTCTTATTTGGGTGCCAGTGGTCAGATCAAATTTTATTCATGGGTTTGAAGTCAAAGTTGATACTAGAACTTAAATTTGAAGTAAAAAATATAGAACTAAGCAAATAGTTTAGAATAAACCATGGATCTGTCAAAAAAAGAGAGAATAAACCATGAATTTCATTTTTAAAACATTACTCACGCTTTTAAATAATTCTTAAAAGTAAAAAAATATATAAGTGAAATTTTAAATACTAAAATCGCGCTAAATAACTTCTCAATATTAAAAAAATCCTTCTAATTAGTTTCTAAATATTAATAAAATGTATTAATGCAAGGACTAAACTAATACTCTAGAGACTATTTATATATTTTTATTATTTCAAGAATTACTTAGGAGTGATATATTTTTTATTCCAAACGGTGTTTTTTTTTCGTTAATCCAGTTTAGGAACGTGATTATGCTAATTCTGTACCTTGAGGTAGATATCGACGGCGCGGTATAGATCGTCGTCGGATTTTCTCGCGCCTTTGGGAATGAGGATGGCGATGCCGTTGAATTTCGAGATGGAGAGTTCGGCGTACGCGGCGATCTCAGCGAGGTACGAGTCGACGGTTCTGGTCACGCGCTGCATCGCGGCGGAGAAGTCCTCGTTGAAGTTGACGCCGGCTTTGAACACCGTCGTGCCCTTCTCCCTCTCCACAAAACCGGAGATAATTCTCCTCACGCTGTCCAGATCCAAGAGCCTCTCGCCGTCGTAGGAGAACGTGAGCACGAGGAGGTCGTCGACGGTCACGTGCTCGAGAATCTCAGTCACGCGCTTCTCCAGCTCGCGCTTGCACGCGCTCGACGCGTGGAGGTAGATCGCACATCGCAAGAGGCAGCAGAGGAAGTTGATCGGAAACGCGGCTTTCTCCGTTGGAAAGAGAGGAACGATAGCCTGCAGAAGCTCGAGATGTTCGCTTCTTTTCGACTCAGAATCGGAGTCTCTTGATTCCGGTGACCGGATTCCTCTTCCGCCGCCGGATTGATCTCTGACGAGCTCCCTCAGCGCGCGTTCGGTGTACGTGATCAACGCTCCGGCGACGGTTAGGTACTTCGCGCCACGCTGCTTTATCGCGGCGATCACCTTCACGAAGGAATCCACGTCGAGCACGGCGAGCTCCTCAGTCCACCAGTTCGGCGGCGACTGGCTCGGAAAATTCGCCTCGCTGCAAGCCTTGCAGCTGATGACCTCAACGCAGCGGTCAACGACGTTGACCTCGGCGGCGAACGGGAGAATCTTTTGGCAGGATTTGAGAACCGCGACGGCGCTGTGGAGTGTGGAGAGGCCAACCTGAGAGAGAAAATCCTCCGTCCTTCCGGCGAGGTTTCCGTCGCAATACTCGTCAGTCATCTGGAGGAACACGGCGGCGCAGTGCAGCGCCGCCACGTTGTGAACCGTGATCTCGAAGTTAACGCCGTAACAGAACTTCGCCGCTTTCTCAAAAGCTTCTGATCCTCCAGGTATGTTGGAAATCTCTATTCTTGTTAGGTCACTCTCCTCTGATTGCATTATCACTTTTCTGATGTAGTTACTCTTCGCCGCCAGAATAAACTGTAATAACAAATTCAATACTTTAATTAAAATTTAACACACAAAATCATGCACAAAGAATAATCACGATCAATCACGAACCACGAAATACAAACAAGTTATCAACAAAATATACAACAATATATGTTGGTACCTTGTGGAGAGAAAAATTGGTTTCTCCAACTGCAACAATAACATCGGTGGGGATTTCTGGGGAGAAAACCCTGCAATAACAATTTATTCATGAAATTGATTCTTATAAGAACTATAACATAAACACATTTGACTAACTGATTCAGGAAATTGTGCAATGGAGAAGATCGAATGAAATAATTGATTAAGCTTGAGATTGAAAATGAAGGAGTGGAGTGGGTGTTTACCATTGCCCGGTTCTCTCCATGGCAAGGGAGAATCTGGTGGGGTTGGGGGTTGCCATGAGCTGATACGATGTAGTTGGTTTTTTCGTGGTCTGAATTGGATTAGGGGTTTGAGAGTAACAGCATGTTATTATATGGTGTGCTTACCTGTTGTTATAAGGGGATTTTTGATCCCTGTAGATTCATTTCATAATTATGATTGTTATCTTGTCATGAGTTAGTTTGTAACTGTGGTCCATGACATGTCATCTTTTCTTTTTCCTCACTTGTTGTTATCTTATTTATCCTTTCATTAAAGTGATTCCTTTTTGAGCTGCGAGTGTCATCCTTACCATAAATCTTTAGGACAGTTCATAGATTTTTTTTTTTTAATTCGAAAAGGGAGTAAGACTGTTAATAGATATGAAGAAAAAAACAAAAGTGAGCATGCATGTGATCAAATAGTTAATTTGACAAGATAAGGAAAAAAGTAAATTATGAAGGTGTTATAAAAATGAGTAACATATGATTTTTGCCCCCTCAAATTAAATATTTTACAACATTCACTTTAGTTTCTGTAAAAATTTAATACTTTTAGTCCTTATTACTAAAAGTAAAGTAATTTTAGTTCTTCATCATGGACTAAAAGCATATGTTTTTTACTTTTTAAATGAATATAAGAAATAAAAATATATTAAATCTTTATAAGGACTATAATTAATATTAAAAAATATTTGGAGAAACTAAAACACACTTTATCCTATAAAAATGTATTATATAGGATATTCATGTCTTTAATTTTCCAATTTTAGAAAACATTATTAAGTGATTCAAGATTATAATTATAATCTTAAATAATTTCTACACAACACGTAATTAAGGATTATTGATTCTTCTTCATAATTGTAACTTGGATAGATGTCACATAAAAGATTAAAAATCATTAACACAAAATAGTGTAAGATTATCTAATAATTTTTCAGTATGTATTTTAGTTACCGGTCACAGTCAGGGACACATTATTCAGCAATATAATAAGTCCGATGCTAGGTGCAGCGTGTGAGAAGTAACCATTTGCCGTTTTGAACTCAACGCATGTTCATACTTCATAGGCTATGAACCGCAAAGACGAACCACACAGTTAATCCGCTAGCTAGCTGCTTCCATATGCAAGTGGGAAGTTTGAAATTGACATTTAACAACGACAATGTTTTTGGTAGCTACTCAATTTTTTTTGTTCTTCTCTTTGAGTGAGGTTATCTAGCTTACTTTCTTACCTCTTTCCATTTTCTTCAATCTGCATTAATTTTCCGTTTTTAAACTTATATACAGAAATTGATTCTTTAAAGTTTAGATTTAATTCCGGCGTGTAGCTTTTCTTCACATAATTTTGCATATGGGAGCTTGGAAATCAAATGATCCAGTTTGTTCAATACTGCTTGCATAAATTAGAGTACACACGGGCTGGTTTACTAGTTATTATTGATTCAAAACAGATAAATGAATATTTTTTATAAACAAATAAAACAAAGAAAAACATTAGGGAATACCATTGTTGAAGCTTCAAATAAAAACGCCATTGGTTGCTGAAAGTTGGTGGTTGTCAATATAGGTCGTCAATGACTTTCATTAAAGGCTAACAATCTTAGTGAGGCCTCACATTTGCCCCTCAAAAAGAAAGAAAAACATTAGGGCATAAAAAAAGTTCTATCCTTTCTTTTCCCATGAGAATAAGACTTTAAACTAATTAAAAAGGCACTGAAGAAATTCCAATTTAATCAGAATTTATCCGTATAAAACATCAAAACACACACACACACAAACATATATATATATATATATATATATTTATTTATATATTATTGTTACACTATAAGTATTAGCATTGTAACTTTTACAAAGGAGGGGAAAGAAAAGCTCGTTATATAATACTTCGGTGGTTTAACATTTTAGTGAAAGTTTACACTTTAAATAGCAAGCAGGGAAAAAAGATTGTTAAAGAATACACTAGCTACTTCTAAACATGTCCAGAATTTTCTCAAGAAATTAGGAAAGGTAGGAGTATTGTAAAAAAATATAGAGTATTCTAGAATATCAGGGAATGGTGTAGGCTAGAAAGAAGAGTATGGAGAATTCTAGAAGAAGAATTCTAGCCATTAGATCAAATAAATCTCCACCATCCATTAAGGAGGAGGAATGGGTATAAATACCCATCTAGGTAGGCTCACTTGAAAGTGAGAGGAAAAAGGAAGAAGATAGAAAGAGTATGAGGCT
>PYAF01004620.1:920631-952745 GCA_007407185.1 Glycine tomentella
AGAAGAGTATGGAGAATTCTAGAAGAAGAATTCTAGCCATTAGATCAAATAAATCTCCACCATCCATTAAGGAGGAGGAATGGGTATAAATACCCATCTAGGTAGGCTCACTTGAAAGTGAGAGGAAAAAGGAAGAAGATAGAAAGAGTATGAGGCTATATTGAGTGGTGTGTAGGAAAATAATTAGTGAGTGTAATTTTCTACATAAATAAAAGTTTTTCTTTCTTTTGTCCCCTAAATCTTCTTCAACAAAAATGAAAAGAAAAAAAAAAACCCTTGCATACGTATTATTTCGGGGAGTCATTTCATTCATTAACTCCTTGCTTCACAACATCATCTATTTTCGTTTTGCCATCTCCATCTTGTTAGATTTTGTCATTAATACTCTGTTATTATGCTTCGTTATTTCAGCTCCTCAATAATAAGTTAATAACTGATATGATTTTGAGGTTAAGCGTTAAACTAATCATTGAGGGAGACAAATAATAACAAAACATGAATTCACTTTAATCATGTGTCGTCGGTTTATGGACTCGCGTGTAATGTAGCACGTCTCAAGATAATGTCCACCTCATCATGAATTTAAAACATTGTGACAAAATGTTCCTCTCGTTAATTATCCTAGCTCGATGAAGTATCAAAAGAGATAAAAAGAAAATATGTATACCAAAAGCAGTTAAATGTCGGTCAGCAGTCTGGAGCTTGATGTTATATGTTCAAATTTAATGTCAGGAAAAGAAAATTCATACCAATTCTTGAGCACCATATAAAACTCAAAGCTAAAAACAACAACGGAGTAGAGAGATCTAGCTTAATTAGCAAGGAAACTTAGAAAGAAGATATATATTCAGAAAATCTTATTTTAAAAGATAAAAGAAAATGAAAAATTTATATTTCCTTTAAACTTAACTTTTGGTCGATCATATATATACCTATTAGTTATTAGTTCTATAATACATTCTGGCTACTAGCTACTTAAAAAAATTACCATACAAAATTTTGTAATTTTATCAAATTACTATATATGTGTATGCATGTATATGTAATATATGATCTTCCTATACTTACAAAAATATAGTATATATAGAATTAAAAGTTGTAAATTTAAGTGACTAGAAGCAATATACGTACCTACAAAATTATATATATATATATATATATATATATATATATATATATATTGAATTTGATTAAAAGATTGATAAAGTTATAATTCACTTAAAGAATATCTTGAAATTTATAATTTAGAAAAAAACTATTAAGAGGAAAAAATTACGACCCATGATTTATAATTGTTATTCTTAATTTGAAAGGCAAAGATAATTGATAAGAATATATTTTTTATTATTGATATTAACATATAAAGTATTCTCATATGAAGATAATATCATATTCCTTATATCAGTAAATCTAAAGATCTTATAAAAAAATTATAAAATCAAAGTATTAATAGATCGTTTAAGACAATTGAATCTAATTAGAATTAGTTTAAAATATACCAACATGAATTAATCATATAATTACTCATCCACTTTCTCTCTCTTTTAATTCTTTTAATTATCATATCATTAATAAAATTTTTCATTTTCTCTTTTCTTTTTATCTCTTTTTTTTTTCCTAAAGGATGTAAACACTTTAATTTAAACCTAAGATGAGATTAAGGACCCATTCGTTTTATTGTTTTAAATCGTTCTATTGATTAAGGATCCATTTGTTTTAAACCTAACTATATATAATTAAATTTTTAAATCATTCTAAGTGATTATACTATGCACATTAAAATCAATTCAACCCTAAATTTAACATTTAGAAAATTCTAGATATAATTAAAAAATAATAATGAAGCATTGGGTGGAAGATGGCGATGGGACGTGAAGTGCATGGGATGGGAGCTAGGAATTGAAACGGGAACATGCATATGCGTTGAATTGTGAACTCAACAAGTGGTTTGTTGAGTTAGGGCAGCGT
The DNA here is from genome assembly GCA_007407185.1 of Glycine tomentella. Taxonomy (NCBI): domain Eukaryota; kingdom Viridiplantae; phylum Streptophyta; class Magnoliopsida; order Fabales; family Fabaceae; genus Glycine; species Glycine tomentella. The sequence goes on from PYAF01004620.1 coordinate 922,600, forward strand.
GTCTCCGCCACTCAATCGAACGAGTGGCTGTGATGCTTCAATATCGACAGCATCTCTGATACTAGGATACAGATCCGCCACGTCATCCTTTCACTCCACCTTGTCTCCGTGGGTCTCCACTATCTTTCTTATCCATTATTAATTATTAATCATATATATATATATATATATATATTTATTTATACACCGTTTTTCTTATATTATTTTTAGAGATGTGATTGGATGAAATTCTTCCTAACACTCTCTTATTGGATGGTAATTATTAAAACTATCAATTTGTAGTAGTATTCATCAAAATTGATAATCTTTTATAAATTTTAATCAACCATCAAGTATAAAACAGATAATAATGTTATTAATATTTCTTATATATAATAATTGAATTTAAAAAATATTTTTGTATAATATTATTTAATCATAAAATATTATATTTAATAAGCTTGTTAAATTTTACAATAATTATCTTAAAAGTCATAATAATTATGATTTTTGATTGATTGTGTAAAAAATATTAAATTGATAATGATTCATAAATAATTTATAATAATATAATATTATTTTTTGTGTTTCTCTCTTTTTTGTTATTATGATATGTACTAAATTATGTAAAAAAGGAGATAAGACATAAAAAATATTATTATACAATTTATTGTATGAATTGTTATATAAATAATACATCTCTTATTTTTATATTGATTTTTCAAATAGAAAAAGTAAAATAATTTTATATCTAAATTATTATATATAATAATTTTGTTAACCTTAATAATAATTATTTTAAATATTATATTAATGATGAATTTTGATTAATGGAACATATAAAAGTTCTTACAATTTACTAGTGGACAGTGATTAAAATCTTTGAAACAACAAAGTCAAGACATATACGTTTTAATTTTTTAATTTAAATAATATAAAAATTAGACTTCAAAATTTGTTTTTCAAATTATTCCATCTCAATTATTGAAGAGACTCTGACTTTATAACTCATTTATGCTATGTTTATCAAGCTTTTTTGTTAAATAAAGTGGAGGGATGGAAAATAAATAGTAGTACCGTTTCAAAAAGTGAAGACAAAAGTCAAATGTTGGAATGAGTGTGTTTTTTGAAAAAAAATCAAGTTGTTCTCATTATATATATATATATATATATATATATATATATATATATATATATATATATAGTTACTATACAACTAAATAACAAGAAAAAAATATATTTCCTTTCATTTTTTCCTATACTAAAGCCATTTTGTTATTGTTTTCATTTTCTACCTTAAACTAAATATACTTTTGTCCGTATTGAATTAGTAGTTAATTTAGGATACATTTTTCAATTTCTAACATAGTTTCTCTTATTTTGAAGGAGTAAAAAACAGTAAAGAGAGAAAAAAGTGGCTAAAACGAAAAATCAAGTGCGATTGATTTTGACATACAAGCAAAACTCCAGAATAACATTAATGACTATTGAAAAAAAAAGCAACTACAACCAAAACACATATAAGAGATTGGACCTGACTTGGTAGATTGTCTATTTTACACATACACACACACACACATATATATATATATAAAGTACCACTAACATATTATATATGTGATTAGTAACAATAACGAGAATGCCAATAATAATCACGATATTGATGATTGTAATGATTATGACAATAATAATAATGATGTAATGATGATTAATGATATGGAGATGATAATAATGATGATCATTAATATTATGTTTATTGTTTTTGTTATTATAATGATAATGGTGACAAATATGATAATAATAAATTGTGGTTATAATTGTGATTACAATGACAATCATAACACCGATAATGATTATGGTGATAGTAGTAAACTAGTCACCGTCATCATAACCACTATTATTTTTGTTATCACAATCATTATCCTCATCGTCACATAGTTAATTATATTCTTAAAGAAAAATCATAATATTTATCATCAAAATAATTTAGATCTTTTAAATATATTTCATTTTTTAAGTGAATCTTTGGAGATTAGATGGTGGATGTGAGGGTTTTAATACATTCTTAAATAAGTAATTTTATATAAATTATCTATTTTAATTTGACGGTAATTATTGAATGTTTTTCACCTCTCACAATAAAACACTTTCCTCACATTAAAAAAAAAAAAGGTTTGACAAACCTGAAAAGTGAAAAGTCTATCAATGGTATTGGCATGGTTTGGTTGTGTTCAAATAAGTGTGAAATAAGATTTTTTTTTTTTTTTTAGTGTGCATTCATACTTCTTTCTCTTTATTTTAATTTAAATATTTATTCTCTATGTTTTTTTTTTTCGTTCTTTTCCACTGAACCATATTTATCTATAGGGTCGGGTTTAACCATCAATTTAGAATATTGAATTGAATAAAGGTTTTTCTTAGCCCAGATCGTTGTAACCTGCAACCCACATAGGCTAACCCGCCTTGCATTGGGTTGGTAGTCAAGAACATGCCCTCAAACATTGTGGCTTAGCAAGGTATGTGTGGTTACTCCCCTTTCTTAAGATCTACAGGATTCATATCCCGTAGATGACTTGAAAGCATGGCTTGGTAAGCACATCAAGCATTCTAGAGATAAAAATTGGCATACTACTTTTGGTTTTACCATTCGAGCCATTGAAGAAATAAAAACCAAGTGATTGTTAGTCAAGATTGAAACTAGCTAGCTAGTGTTTTAAAAATTGAATTAGTCATCGATTCAATCTAGATACTAGATAAAAAAAAAGAACATTTCTTCCGATCCTGCAAAATGATCGAATTCAATTCATAATTGAATTAAACATTTCTATCTAAACCGTTAAGAAAGAAAAAGAACATTTATTTAGATGATGATTCATATGATCATAATCTTCCTCGATGTCACATCATGCATGTCAGCTAAATATATCTCATTAGATATTTTACGTTCAAAGGTAAGTCTCCCGGAAAATATCTGTCTGAATGCTTTTCATGACTACAGCCTTCTTTTTGTGTGTTCTCGAAAGGATTATAATAAATTAAACGTATTTTGTCAATGAAATATTAATATAAGTCTTTAAATAAAATTATAAATATTAACACAATATTCATATTATCATAATTTAGATATTAAAATAAAAATATAATTGTATAAAAGATTTAATTTATAATTGTATAAAAGATCTTATTTAAAAATAATTTCACTAATGCATTTTTTATTTATTCAAGCTAAGAAATATTAAGATTGACAGTTAACTGAAATTACATTTAAAATTTGCATTTTTATTTTGACGTGTTTCAATGAATTAATTTATATTGCTTTTGATGAAAATGAATTTTTATGTTATGATGAATTTAATCAAACTATATATTAATCTTTTAGAAAACAAAAATGAATCTAATTTCAATCAATTGAATTTAGATTTTAAACTAAAATAAATATATATAATATATTACGGAAAATTAATTAAATTAGTTGAAATTTTCTCTTAAATTTCATATAATATATCATGGACGTGAAAGTGTGGGCAATATTTATCGTGTGGGTACCCAAGAGAACGAAAGGTTTAGGGTTACTCTCTTTATTCATCTAAATTCCAACACATAACCCATCTGAACTGGATATTCTCGTGGATAACAATCTCTTATTGCAATCAGTCAACCTTATAAACTCCATATTCATCTTAAGCCACTGACAGAGATGCAAAGCAATGAAAGTTACATATGCTATGTATGAATTGAAGCAGAACCCGAAATTTTATATCAAAGAAATTTTAACAAAGTTATGATGTTTATATGTGTTAAGCATGTTGACTTAGGTTTAATTAGTATTATAGTATGTGAAAAATATTTTGTTGAAAGCGGTAAAAACTCACTTTGGTGGTTTTTTACGTTTTTAAGAAATTAGGACTAATTCAGTTGTTGAACCCTCATGAATTTTAATGACGTGATGTTGAACTTTAAGTTATGGAGCAATGAGCACTCATGAACATTTGGCCATTTGCTTATGCGTTTAGGGCATTCCTCTTGTCCTATTACTATCAAAGGTTTGGAGCCTGATATTGTTTCTTCTTTCTTTGTTCTCTTTTGCTTCCCTTCTAAGTTTGAAGCCACGAATAGTTGTTTGTTCTTATACAACGTTGCTTTTGGCAACTAAATTGAGTTCTAAGTTCTATCATTTTTCTATCGCAAGTTGGACAGAGATTGATAGATTGATAGTGCACGTTGGACAGGGATATCAGTGTGGTGCCTCTTATCCAACTAGGCAAAATTAATTTGGCCATATCCATCAATTCACCTTATCCTTTTGTTTTTTAGTTTGACCCAAAGTTTTAATATATATATATATATATATATATATATATATATATATATGTTGTTTTGAATTACTAGTTTTCACATAGACATTTGACTAATTCTAATACAATATATGGTAAGATTATGAGTGACAAAATTAAACTTTCATTCTTAATAATTAAGAATTTAAACTACAAACTCTTGGTTTAAGTAAAATTAACCTGATTTATACACTTGATAGCTGACCCAAATTTAAATATTTAATATTCCAACTATACATAAAAAGCGCCACCCTATCCATAAATCTCTACTATAAATAAGAAAAATTAAATATGAAAAAATCAATGAAAAACAATGTCTAGGTGACTTGGCTTCTAATAATCTTTGATGCAGATGGATAAAAATGACTTGGTGACTTGGCTTCTAATCAAGATTGCACTACTCCTTCTCAATTAACTTTAGCATGGCTTCTTCATGGTTTCCAAAATGTTCCTATGCTTATGTAGAAAGTTTTGCGGAATAACGTTTTCTTATTCTTACTGTACACTAATCTTAATAATTAACTTTTGATTATTGTATTGCAAATTATTTTAATGCATAATATTTCTTATTGCAATTGTCTTTCCTTTGTATTGCATTGTAAACCTATATTTTAGCCAGTGATTATTGTCAGAAGCTTTCTATATATATAAAAAAAAGACTGAAACACGAGTACTCGATAGAAGTACGCAGCTGACATAGAAAATCATTTGTTTAGGCATCGGTTCTTACTCGAACTGATGTAAAACACCTTACAACATCAATGTTTTACAAAATCAATGCTATATAACTATATAAGTATTTTTTTTATATTGGTAAAAATCACAATTGATATTACAAGTTGAAAGATTTACATATTTTAACACACTTTTACATCCGTTTAAGGTACAACCAATGTTGAAAGTGTTGGACCCTCAACAGAGATTCAAAACTAATGTATTTTTTTTTTTAACTTAGGTTAAATGTCTTTTTTTTTTTGGGTAGTAGTGAGTTTTTTTTTTTATTCAACTTGACTACAATTGCAAGTAGTAACATTCGTATAAATATTATTTTTGAGACACATTTTTGCAGTGATATAATCAAGAGTAGAAATAAGTGTATTTCCACTTCATTTTGATGACTTTGCTTTTGTATATGGTTAGGAACTTAGGGTACCTCTTGTAGAATATTTTTGATACCTATTGAAGATCGAGTCACAAATCCTAATTATTATTATGGTTAAAAAAATAAAGTATCTTTTATACTATTTTTAATGCACTTGTTTTGCCTATCCAAAAAAAAAAAGACAAAAAGAAAAAAGAATAGAAATAAGTGTATTATATGTACATAATTCCTCCAACGCAAAATGGTAAAACAAAAGAATACTTTTAGTAACAATTAGGGAAATGATTTTTCAGGTTCTCTTATTGTTTGATAAGTTAACTTTACTTCAAGAGTAGCAACCACTTGCACCAAACACTCAAAATTATAATGAAACATTTTTAGTATTTTCCACACCATTCATAAAAAAGAATACGAAAATTATATCTCTTAGAAGAATAAAACAAATGTGACTTTAATAAAGAGGCTACTTAGCATGGTTACGGGTTTCAAAATGTGCTTGACTTTGTTACAAATATATTTGGACATTCTAACTATTAAAAATATGTTTCAACATTGTAATTACAGCTAGAGATAAAAATTCTTTAAAAAAAGCACTACAGACAAAAAGGAATGTGGAAAATGAATCTCTATAAAATTATACATCTCATAAAGTATAAAACAAAAGCAGCGATAGATGTGAATTTCTTGCCAACATTAAATAGAGGCTGCTTTGCAAAGTGTATATATATATTTTTTGCGCCCTAGCCAAATGGTGAGCCACTTGATTAACTTGCTTTCTAATAAGACAGACTTCAAATAAATTTGTATTAAACATATTTTTAAACAATTTGCAATTAAAATATTATTTTTCAATATTATAATCACAACTAAATGATAAAAAGCAACGACTCAAATTTTTATTAATTTTAAAACTGATTAAAATAAAATATTTAAAAATTAATTTTCTTATTATGACAATTACTTAAAAAAAATATGTACTCCCAAAATCGTTAGTTTCTAATTATTTTTTGGGATGAATTTGTCACCAATTTTGAATATTCCAAAATAAGATCACGTTTGGACTGACTACTGGGCTGTTGAGATATGACCAACGGATATTGCTTCCTGCACCTCATTTTTGGCTTCCGGAATGGTCATATTCCAGAATGCATCCCTTTCCTCGATTCCGGAATAAACAATACGGAAGATAAAAAGCATTCCAAAGAGAGTACAGAAAGCAAATGGAGCTTCAGAAAGTAACCGCCCCAACAACATAAACATGGCCCATATACATTTTCTCATACGGATATCTTTTGTATTTATATAAACGTGGTGGTGTCATGATAGTAAACAATAATTATAGTGATATATTTTTTTTCATAGTAAAAAATTAGTTTGTTAGAATGTTAATATTTGTTAACTAAATTGAATTCTGTTGGAAATCGACAATCACACACAAATCGAAAAACAGAAAAGAGAATAGGGAAGAGAAATATGACACAGTATTTTATCCTGGTTCACCCAATGTAGGCTACGTCCAGCTTGTCTGGACTATAATCTCCTCACCGCCACTCGTTACAAGTCACTCGGTTTACAAGGGGAATATAAATAGGATTAAAAGAAACCCTAACAGTAGCTATTCATGGGCCCTAGCCCAAACTACTAATGAAAGTTGGCTTTCTGCTGACCCCGCCAACAAGAAGGGTTGTCATCTGACTGCGAAAGATGAGCCATATCCAACAAATTCTTGATTTTTTGTTAATCAGTTAATTCCCTTATCTCTAATTATAGTGGTGATTGAATAAAAAAGGTTGTGTAAATATAAGATGATGGTGAAAAAAAAAATAAAATTTTCTTTATTTTATCCAATTTATTCTTAATCCAACTATTTTAGGATAAGTTTTTTTGATCTAATTAATCAACATGATAAAATAATCAAATAGAATAGCAAGTTTATATTATCCTATATACTGTCTGTTTTGAATTGTAAGTTGTTGTTATATTATATCATGTTCAAAAGACACGTCCAGCTGACTGTCCAATTGTTAGAAATCACCATAAAATTGAATCTGTCGCATTTCATGATAACTAGCATGAATATAGTTTTGTGATCTTACTGATGTACGTACCTTGTATGATGATGCTATTTGTGAAATAATAATAATAATAATAATAATAATAATAATAATAATAATAATAATAATAATAATAATAATAATAATAATAATAATAATAATAATAATAATGTCTATCATAATTTTTCAAATGCATCGGCGGCTAATTCAAATTTGGCAACTTAATTATGACAACAAAGCAGTTTAAGGATTAATTTGTCAAAATTGACTTGAGTATATTATTTGATAGATCGAGTCAACCTAGCTCAATCATATTTAATTATCAAGTTGAAAATTAATTGACCATGTATTGTTTCAAATATTTTCTCTCTCGATACAATCAATTTTTTTTTATAGGCCAAGTAAAAAAATATATTAATACTGAAAAATCAGCCAGCATACAAGAGGTATAAAAAGCTGATATGTATCCAACTATCCATCAACTAAAGTTGAATTCGTTTCAAATTAATAATTTTTATACAGTCTTGTTGGTTTTTGGTGCATGCTGGCGTTTTGTGTTTGTTATATATAATCAACATATAATTCGATTTTACAAAATTATATAAAAATAAAGAGTAATGTTTTTTCTCTTTCTTCCTGGAATACACAAAAAAAAAAAAAAGGCAGGAAAAAGGACAGCAGAACTTCTAGACAAACCCGATTTGAAAGAAAAACTGCTAGACGAATCAAATGGGAATAGTGGCCCAAATAATTTGTAACTTAATTGCTAATTAACCAATATTTTAGTTATTGTACAGGCTAAATGTTCATTTCTATATATATATAAATATAAAATTTATAATTAATAAATATTTTTAAATATATAAATTAGATTTATAATTAAAATTTACAACAACTAAATGTTTTAAAATATATAAATTATATTTTGAATTTATGATAAATAATTATATTGTGATACAATGTTGTCTTTAATAATTGAAAACTTCTCTTAAAAAATATTAAAAAATTCAACTTAGAAAAAAATGAAAACGAAAAATTAAATGAAATATGAATTGAAGAAAATTAAATGAAAAATTTATGACAAATAATTATATTGTGATACAATGAAGTTGATTCTGGCCACAAATAGATTGCGTTCATATTAGCTTTATTATTGTACAGGTTAAGTTAAACAAATTGAACTTGTCCTATGAACAACTTTCAATTAAATAAAGAAGTCTAATGTTAAAGTTAAATTATTAATTTTTTATTTTTACTTTAAAAATTTTATTTAATTCAAAAAATACCCGCACAATTATTCTTTGAAGTTTCAACATTGAATTAAAGCATATATAAGTGGGTCCCTCTTTCACGTCCTCAGGGTGGCCCTTGCTCCTACAAGCAAGCTCAATCTTTTTCTATAATCACAGCGATTGCCTCATTCTTGTCTAATTCAACCATCATGAATTGAAATTAAGTATAAAATTATTTGCGTATCTTTATACGTAAAATAATTTTATTAAATTACGGCTCTTTATAATATACAATGTCTCTTGAAAAAGTTATTTATTAAACGATTAATTCTATATTATTAAGTATTAACCCTTTCCTAGCTACAACTTGATTCCAGAAGAAGACAACGTACATGACCAACTACATATTAGATGTGATTAATTACATAGCATGAATCTCTTGGTGCTTGCTCCGCAAGTTAAAATGACCAACTCCACTGAAGAAAACTTATCTCCCTCTTTTTAATTTGTTTAATAATGTTGCTATTTACGCATGCACCTACGTTGAGAATTAAATTAGTTATACAACACCACCAAGTCTTGGCTGAGTAGTACTACACTCTGTCCTTTTATGCGAGATCTCTTCGAGTCTTTTTGGACGAAAAAAACGTGATTGAAAGAGAAGATATCACTAAAATTAAAACTACCTATCAAATTCTTGGACAGAGATTAATAATGATATACTTCACACCAATGTGAAAGGTAAAAAAAAAAAAAAAAAAACCCTCTACAATGATGAAGGTAATGGCCTTCGTCATCACGACTAATCTACGCCTGCAATATTCCACGTAGCATTGGTGACTTGGTCAGAACTTTATATTTACCACACTTCCTATATATATATATATAGAGACCAAGTTTTCCATGCTAATCTTCTTTAATTTGCTACTCGGCTTATAAAGTTATAACCCACGTGTTGCTTCCTTCTGTCATCTAATATTTGCTTGCAAGTTATATATATGCAATCTTTTTGCGTTTTAGGATAGGTTCTGTTGTTTTCTTCTAGCAAGTGGGGTTCTTTTTCTTGTTCTAAACTTAATAGTAAAAAGGGTGTTTGATAGGGTATTGATCAACTTTAGTTTGATAGCTATCTGTGGTTTTTGAGTGCACAGCAATGAATGTTTCTAACTTGGTTTTGTTGTTAGCAGGGCAAGGAAAGTAAAAACCTGTTAAGTTCAGGAGAGACAATCAAGAAGCTTGGTGAATTCTGGGTTCCTGGGATGTATCTTTCAAAGGGTAGTAGGTGTGAAGTTGTTTTCTGTTTGTGGTTTTGCTGCTGTTTCCTATTGGCTGCTGGTCAGGTCACTGACCCCACTGAAGGTATATTCCTCCCCCCTCTCTAAAGTTAGTAGGTATATTGTATGTGTCACTTTTTTTTTATGAATCTGAAAGTGGTAGTATAGTTTTTCTATTTGGGAGTACTTTCGATCTGTTAGATCTCATTGCATATATTACCAAATGTTTACCTCTCTCTTTGATGAGGATAAAATGTGGGGTTTTATCAATATGTTTATTTGTTTCTATGCATATAATTAGTGGCGGAGCTAGAATATTTAAGTTGGGTGACCAAATACATAAAATAACATTAAAAAATAAATTCTTTTATCTTTTATTATTTTAAAATTTTAAATGTTGGACAATTATCACCTTATAAATTCATAATTTTGAAAATAGTTTAATGTGTAGGGTCACATTAGAGCAATTTTATATGTAAGATTAGTTAAAAATAAATAAACTTCAAAATTTAGTAGAAGCTTACGCAATTTTACATGCAGGATTAGTTAAAAAATAAATAAACTTCGTATTTATTGAGGAATTTTTATTATGAAGACAATGACCAACTAAGCGTCTCCTCACAAGTCATGTTGTATTCTCCCTTTTCCGTTTTCCGGTTTAGTATGTTCTTTTTATACATATAACATAAAGAGAAGCAAAATATTTGGGATTTTAGCAATAAAAGCTATTAGCAAAATATGGAAATATTGCATTTGTCTCGTAAAATAATACTCCCTCGATCTCATTTTATTTGTTACTTTTGAAATATTTCTGTCTCAAATTATTTCTCACTTTAGAATATCCATAAATATTTATTTTTTCCCAATAATACCCTCAAGAAATAAATGCCCTAGTAGATGTTTAGCTGCAAAAGCATAGTCAATCATTTATGGATTTTTTTTTTGGATTAAGGGTATTGATTAGAGTCAAATAATAGCGTTTTTATCTTAGAAATTGGTATGAGCAATTGTTTTCATTTCTGCCATAAGAATATGCTTATAATATGTAATGTTGTTTTCATTTGGTTCGATCTATTGTAGTGTGATTATTTCATTTGCATTATTTACATGCAGTGGAGGCATTGAAAGCCATAAAGGGAAGCTTGACTGATATTAATGGAAATTTGAGCAGCTGGGATCGTGGAGACCCATGTACATCTAACTGGACTGGGGTTATGTGCTCCAATACAACAGTGGACAATGGCTATCTACATGTTCTACAATTGTATGACTTCAATCTTCCACTTAACATTTCTTTTTGTAATAGCCAATGCTAACATGTATAAGCTTCCCTTTCTTGGTCCATATTTTATTTATTTATCTCCTTTTTTCTTTATTGGTAAATGTTAATTGTTAGTTTGTTACATTTTTGTCAGCATGAAGGTTGAACCCGCAACCTTTCCTTCCTTCTCTTCTTTCTTAATCATCCAACCCACCTTATATCTCCATTTATTTCCCCCCCTTTAATCTGTTAAGGCTCAAATGGATCAAAATGGTTGATGTGAGCCCAATCTTTTCTTAATCCGAAGTTGACTATAGACTAGAAAAGTTAATAGACTCAACTTACTACAATGAGGGCTGTCAGCTATAAGTGCACAATGCTGTATGATGATATTTTCATTGTAAGTTGACAAATTCAGATATCTTGAAGTTAAAGCAAAATCTTTGTTTAACTATCTCTCTATCTTATTCATCAATTACTTTTTACTTCTAGAACCGAACCAATACTACTTTAATGCATTGCATGATAATCCAATGTCAAGTAGTATAAACAAGTGAGCTTCAGAGTTGAAATGAGTCTTTTCTTGATTGCATTTTGACAAATCACTTGGGAAAATTTCTTTGCTACTACTTTCGACAAATTTGTTTGAGGACCTTTTATTTTTACCTGTAGGCAACTACTGAATTTGAACTTGTCTGGAACTTTGGCACCAGAGATTGGCAATTTATCTCATCTGCAAATATTGTAAGGCTGCAGCTGCATTTATGTTTCTAATGCAAACCTGTTACATTTTTCAATTTTGCAATTGCTAGATTCCACTTTTGCTAAAAATTATAGTAGATTTGATTCATTTGAGTATTTCATCATGTAGCAGCTTGCAATTACTTTCTTCCCCTAATAATGCTTTTAATTTGCATTCTTGAAAGGGACTTTATGTGGAATAAAATAAGTGGGACTATACCGAAGGAGATTGGCAATATCAAAACTTTGAAACTCTTGTAAGTTGAATCATCCATCTTGGCCAGTATGCTGGGCACTGTATGGTTCACTTTAGTAGTTTTGTCACCTTGATATATTCTGAGTCATTTTCTACATATTAGTACATGAAAAAACTCATCATTGTATGATATCAGAATAATGTTTCCTATGGTAGTTGAAGTTAAGTATTCGTTTCTATAGGACTGAAAATTGAATTCAAATGGTTGCATAAATAAATAGCTGGTATTTTGACATAAAGAGCCTCATTGTTTCTGCTTTCTCTGCAGACTCCTGAATGGAAATGAACTAACAGGTGATCTGCCAGAAGAGCTTGGCCATCTTCCAGTCTTGGACAGATTACAAATTGATGAGAACCATATTAATGGATCCATACCAATATCATTTGCAAATCTGAACAGCACGAGACACTTGTAAGGTTCTTTATGATGATTACTAGATCTAAAAAATTAGCACTCCTGCTACTTTTCTTGAATTCTTTTATTTCTCTACCTTTGAGACTTTTCTTACCAAGAAAATAATATTGCTTTCATTCCCCCCCCCGAATGGAGCAGTCACATGAACAACAATTCACTTAGTGGACAAATTCCACCACAGCTGTCCCAATTAGGAAGCTTGATGCACCTGTAAGTTAGTTATCATACATTGGTGACATGATTGCTGTCATTGACAAATTCTTCTGGCTTTATTTTAACCCTTCATTGTCACGTTCTTATCTTGTTAACAAGATGTATCTTCGACATGCAGTCTTCTTGACAACAATAACTTAACAGGAAATCTCCCATCCGAGTTCTCTGAGATGCCAAGCTTAAAGATACTGTATGGTTTTTTTATTGTGTTAAATATGCTTTTATGCTTGTCTGTAAGCTCATTTAGTTTTCATTTTGTTTAGGTCCTTTTGGATGAATAGAACATATATTCTTTTTGTATGTTCAGGACATTTCACTTCTCTTCCTCTGGGTTTTAATTTCTTAGATATTTTTGTTCTTTCCTATAACATGTATGCTTTTGACTGTCATAATCTTTTCATTTGAATTTTACATGATAAGGTGTGAAGAGAGAGGTCAACACAAATAACCTTAATAGGACTCCACTGCCACTGGGGCCCTATCAAATTTTTTAGAGCCTTATTTACTACTGTTTTATGTATCCTCACTTTACTTGTCATGTGAAAAACTGACATGAGGGTCTATTCTTGTATATCAAAATAAATGAGTTGTTTTTTTTTTTTTTTGTTTTTTCCTCTGTCCTTTATTTTCCCTATTTGAGATTCTTCCTTATGTGATTAAATTCACTTGTTAGCATGTTAGGCTCTATAATAAATTACATATATGCATATTTCAAATAAAAGGTACCATTGGAATTCATTACTTTGTTTTAAGTTTTAGATTTAGAACAAATTTATGTTATGATGCTCCTCTGCCATCTTTAAACTGTTTAGCCATTGGTTATTTCACTGAACTGTGCTTCAACTCAAGGAGAACTGTTTTACTGAGAGATTGTTAAATAAAAGAAGTATTGAGAATGTGTTATTAACTAAATATGATCTGCTGATGTATAAAAGGAATTGTTTTTTGGAAAAGTGTTAATGAAGTGCCAATGTTTAGTTTGTTGGGGGAAAAGAGAAGAGTGAATAAGAATGTACAGAGGGGAATCTTGGATGAGTTTGTACTTAGATCACCATGCCACCATTTCAACTTGCCCTTCCCCGCTGGCCTTCCCATACCAGTTTTTAGACCTCCTTTAGATCCAAGGAAAAAAAAGAAGGAAATTATGGATATATACAAGTCTAAATAATACAGCTGAATTAAGGTAATTAAATGGAATGTAATTAAGATCTGCAAAGCTATGGGTTGGCACACTACAACAACAACAAAAGGCAAAAGCCTTTCCCACTATATGAAGTAATGAAATTTATTGGTTCCAGTACAAATCAGTATTGCAAGAAGAGAAATTCTAAAGTTGAATATTGAAAAACTAAGAAGAATGCTTTGCCAAAGTTGCAATATATCATGATATTGGGCAGTTATTATTTTTGTCGTTGTAAAGCTTTTAGTTCCTTTTCTTGTAAGTTTTTGTTTCTAAAATATTAACTAAATCAATAAATATTCCTTGCTTGATAAATAGATTTTTAAAGTAAAATTTGGATCTTCTTGTTCTTGCAGTCAACTTGATAACAATAACTTCAGTGGAAATAGCATTCCAGCATCTTATGGCAACATGACAAAATTGTTGAAATTGTAAGTGCATTTTATAATTAGTACAACACGGTCTTCTTTCTCTGTTCAAATGACTATTTCATAACATTCAATGATATACTGTCATTGGTAACATAAGCTGTTACTGTTGCATTTGCCTGATGCCCAAGTTGCTTCGGAAAAGTTTTATCATTTCTTCTATTTTCGTTTTTCTTCATTTGGAGGATACCAAACTATCACTTCTTATATTTTCCTTTTTTTTTATTTTTATTTGGAAGATACAAACTCAAGGTTGATGGTCTATATGTTGTTATTGGTTTCTTGGTTTTATCAGGAGCCTTAGGAACTGCAATTTGCAGGGACCAATTCCTGATTTCAGCAAGATATCACACCTTACTTATCTGTAAGTTTAGTTATCTCATTTTCTTTTCAACTCAGTTTATGAATTGACTTTCTTGGATTCCATATCAAGAAAAGTGTCTGTACTTGACAAAATGACGAATTAGATGTCATGTACGTGTTTAAAAGATCGTCCAAGACTGTTTGTAACTGTTTCTACTGATTTCTGTTTGTGTATATTCCAGTGACCTCAGTTTCAATCAGTTGAATGAATCAATTCCTACCAATAAGCTGTCAGACAATATCACAACCATGTAAGAATATCTAATGCTTAAATAGGATACAAATCTATTGGTCTTGCTTTCAATGATTTGGATTCCCCACTATGGATATTTTCCTCTTTCATTAAGTGTTTTGAGAAAATATTCAAAATATGATAACATGGATTGGATATGATATTATTGCTTTACCTACGGGGACGTGTGCAGTGACTTATCAAACAACAAGCTCAATGGAACAATTCCATCATACTTTTCTGGTCTTCCACGCCTTCAGAAATTGTAAGTTGTTTTTTGTTTCACCCTTTCTTCTTCTACATTAAACAGTAATGTATACTGTAAGTATAAACCAAACAACATTAAGTGTCTATATAAATATATATTATAATTTTATTGTTCTAATTTTATTAAACATGCTATAAAATCAACGAATTTTCAAGACATATCTTTCCCTATGACAGGTCAATTGCAAACAATTCATTGAGTGGCAATGTTCCTTCTACCATTTGGCAGAACAGGACTTTAAATGGAACAGAGCAACTTATCCTGTAAGACTTGAAATGATAATTACACAACTTTTCTCATGTAGATTTGTATTTTTGGAGCATGCATACGTATATGTCCTTTATTTTTCCCCTTATTGTGTGATATTATGCGTGAGAACATGCAGATGTCTGTATATTCTCTGAGGTATATATCCTATATTTGTATTTGTGTTTTGTTATGATTGGACGCTTTTTTAATTTTATTGTATTAATTTACTCTACTTGTGTTGGTGATCTTGCAGGGACATGCAAAACAATCAATTTTCAAGCATATCAGGCACTACAAATCTTCCTGCAAATGTGACACTCATGTAAGCTTCTAAACTTATTTGCAGGATATACTGAAGTCAGTGTAGTGGAGACTTCCATCTTTTTTCTCTTTGTCATGCATGTTCAAAATAATAATACAAACCCTTATGGTAAAGGTCAAATCATGATGAACATTAAATTTAACATGAATTCCATTTTTCTTGGATAACTTGTTTCATTAGTATAAAAAACTACTTTTTTTCAGGCTTGAGGGAAATCCTGTATGCTTAAATAATAACTCCTTAGTTCAGTTCTGTGGACCTGAAGGTGACAACAACAAGGATGGAGACTCCATTGTTGTCTGTCCCAGTCAAGGATGCCCCCCTCCTTATGAATACACTGTGGAGTGTATCTGTGCTGCCCCATTGGTTATTCATTACCGGCTGAAAAGTCCGGGATTTTCAGATTTCCGTACATACGTGAGAGAATTTGAGAGCTTCCTGACAAATGGTCTTACTGTACAAACTAATCAGCTGTTAATTGAGCATTTTGCATGGGAAGAAGGGCGGTTGAGAATGAACTTGAAGGTTTTTCCTGAATATATTGGCAATGGAAGTTCACATGAGTTCAGCACAAGTGAGGTTATCCGGATCAGAGACTTGTTCCGACAATGGGACATTCCTGACAATGAATTGTTCGGGCCTTATGAACTTCTGGACTTCATTCTACTGGATCCTTACAGGGATGGTAAGTTATAGAAACTTCTTATGATATGGTAGTGTTTATAAGTACTTGGACATTATTTACAATAAAACTGAAGTTGAATCTCTGTCAGGTGATTGAACAGTGATTATGAAACCTTCTAATTGAATTGTTTGTATAACGTTTTCTGCACATTGAGCCAGTGGTTCTCCAGATTCTATAAAAAAAATCAGATTTCTATAGTATAATTTTAGCTTCACATTTCAAATAAATTTGGGGAAATTGTGTCACTAAATTTTTGCTTTACTTTCATTACTATTTGATATGTGACTGCTCTGAAGCTGCGGTGCAGGTCCATGTTGTCAACATGTATCTATTTATGATATTGGATGAGTTTACATGAGTCTGATTGCTCCTCAGATGCAAGGATATTTTGATTTTTTTGTTCAAATTCTATAGAAATTCCATGACAAAATTAATAAAAAACTGCTCAATTGAGGTGCAATGTCTGTTCCAGATTATATGCTATTGTTGTTGTCAAGTTAAGAACTCTAAACCAAGCCAGTTAAAACTGGATTAATGTCACTAGGACTAATAAATGAATAAGTTGCAGTATAATATAAACTGCAGTCATCCATATAAGGATTATGATATTTGCAAACTGTTTTTAAGGTTGACCACTTGTCCTTATACTGCTTATTAATGTTGCAGCGATTACCCCCTCTTCAAGTTCAGGGATAAGCAAAGGTGCACTGATTGGAATAATCTTAGGAGCAATTGCCTGTGCAGTTACATTATCTGCAACTGTTTCCATTCTTATTTTGAGAGTACGCTTGAGAGATTATCATGTACTTTCCAGACGGCGTAATGGTTAGTACCTTGTAATAAGTGAACTAGCCAATTATTAATTTTTTCCTCTTTGAAATGTCTTCAGTGCTCTGGCTCTTTAGCAATCAGAAGCTTAGATGTTATGCACTATTTTATTTTGACTGAACTATATTCTATCTAAATCTAATTTTCTTTTATCATCATTCAGAATATTCTTAATGTTTTCACATTAACCTTGTGAGACTGTTCCTGCTGGCACGAATTGTCAAATTCTCAAGAATGTTTCCATAATCAATAGATTTTTATAAGAATTGAATGATGGATGTTGAACCTTATTTTCCAGAGAAATTCAGGGCATGATCAATTTGCTTCTTATCTAAAGATTGAAAAAAATTCATGTGCTGTATAATTAACAGTTTCTGATTATAATTGAGTGGGTTAGACAATTCATTGTGTTTGAGGAATCAGGATACATATTATTCTTCAATTTTAACACCCCTCTTTGTCGGGAAGATATAGCTATAACTGATGACAAAAAAAATCCAAAATTTGTTGTGTTATTATATTTATGTCTTCAAAATGTTAAAAAAATAAATAAAATACAAAGTCACTGCAGTTAAAATATTCGTTTATAAGCTCCTTAGATATACCTTACACTTTCTGATAAATTAACTTTGTCCTCCTTTTTGTTTTACAACATCAAAATTTCTAGCTTTCTGTTCAATTTACTGTCTTCCTATTCAATTAAATTTCCAACTTCAACTTCTGATAAGCATATGGAACTATGAATTTACTTATATCTGATACTAACCATATATGATTGGTTGTCAACTTGTCAAGAACAAGTTGATTAAAGTATATCTTAAACAACCCCTTCTATTTTTTTTTCCACAGCATCTAGGATCTCGATAAAAGTTGATGGTGTGAGATCATTTGATTACAAAGAAATGGCCTTGGCTACAAACAATTTTAGCCACTCTGCTCAAATTGGAGAAGGGGGCTATGGGAAGGTTTACAAAGGTCATCTTCCTGATGGCAACAACACAGTTGTTGCCATAAAACGTGCACAGGAGGGTTCACTGCAAGGTGAGAGGGAGTTCCTCACAGAAATCGAATTGCTATCAAGGCTACACCATCGCAACCTTGTGTCTCTGATTGGATACTGTGATGAAGAGGGTGAACAGGTAACTTGTTTTAAAGTTCAAAAATGTAAACTCAAGAATTTGTTATAGTATAATTTTCCGTTATCTTTGATTTGGGACTTATTTTTGGAAGTTTTATCTTCCACAAGCCCATTATGATACTGTCTCATGTTGATTGACTTGATTCCACTAGAATATGGATTGTTCTAAAGTAGGATATTGATTAAAACTCATTATATTAAAAATATGAGGAGTGCTAGCTAGTAACACAATCCTTCTGACATATTCTCTATTATTGGTTAAAGTTTATTGGAAAGAACAAAATAATGAGTGAAACCCATTAAATACGAAATGAAACCCACAATATTTGGTGATTTTCAATAAATTTTAGCCAATGTATTCTAAATTGAGTTTTTCTAGCATTTCTCTATTTAATTAAAATGAGGTTGAAAACGCACAAAACAGCTTTTCCTGAATAACTTTAAATAAAGAAAGGAATACACAGCAGCAAAGTACAACTAGGCCAGTTCTTTATGAATCTAGAGGCAATGGTTATTTTGATACTTAATTATGACGTAACTTTCTATGAATTAACCAGGGATGTTAGGAAAATTCAAATTCATATTCTTTTGCTTATTCTCCTTTCAAAATATTTTGGATCTATTTCTCCCTTAAGTCTTGTTTCCTTTTGTGACTAGTTTATTTTTTTGTCTGGTTTGTTTCTTTGTGCTTGCAGATGTTGGTTTATGAATATATGCCAAATGGAACACTAAGGGATCACCTTTCTGGTATATTTGAGCTCTTGTTATCTAATTTTCTGTATTGTCTATTAACTAATTAGTCTCCATTTCATTTTACTATTTTCTGTATTGCCTGTATAAGTTTTCCTTGCTCTTTCTAATTCCAATTTGATTTGAAGTACAAAGATACTAATTGGATATTTTATTTTAACAAAAAAAAAAATCCGTTCTATGTTGTCTGTCTTAACAATGTTCTGAATGTTTGATGACAGCTAACTCAAAAGAACCTCTTAGTTTTTCTCTGAGGTTGAAGATTGCTCTAGGATCAGCTAAAGGTCTTTTATATCTACACACAGAAGCTAATCCTCCAATATTCCACCGAGATGTCAAGGCCAGCAATATACTATTGGACTCTAGGTACACGGCAAAAGTTGCTGATTTTGGACTTTCACGACTTGCTCCAGTTCCAGATACTGATGGAAATGTACCTGGCCATGTGTCAACAGTGGTAAAGGGGACCCCGGTATGGTTTTCATAACTGGATTACTTTCGCTAAAATTGAGCATGTTGCATTCAGGATAAGATTAGAAATCTTATTGAAGTATGAAGACATCATAGAGAGAGAATTTGGAAAACATTATGTATATTGAAATTGAGAAAAATGAATTCAATCAGTTAAAGCTGTCATATGACAGTTGTAACTGATTTACAATCAGTTAACAGTACTACAAGCATTGAAGAAGTGTCACACTAAGTCACTAGAGAAATAGAGAAATGATATTCTCTCACATTTCCCGTACTAACTGTGTATTTCATATTTGGCCAATACGTCCCTGTATCCATAAGTTTACTATGAACACATTTAAAGCATAGCGAGTGTGATCTAGATAGGAATGCTATGGCAGTTAATTATGTGTAGAAAATAACTGCTAGCAGTTAGTTTTGTAGTAGAAACTGCAAGATGACAGTTATGTGAAGAAAATAACTGCTGCCAGTCATCTTCGTGTACTTTTTAGTAGTTTGATTTGCACTATACTTCTAGAGAGAATTTAAGAATAAATTTGCCTTTTGGATTTTCGAAACCAAAATAGAAATGGTATCTAACTTGGTTGGAAATTATTTTTTATATATTGGTTAAGGTTGATTTTATCTGTTCATTGATTTAATTTCTCTATTGTTTGTTCACCGTTTTAAACATACAGGGTTATCTTGATCCAGAGTACTTCTTAACTCGCAATTTGACTGACAAAAGTGATGTTTATAGTCTTGGTGTTGTATTTCTGGAACTTGTGACTGGGAGGCCACCAATCTTTCATGGCGAAAATATTATTAGACAGGTATGGTTTGGTTTGTCTTCTTGATAATTGAATTAAGAAGGTACATTGTATTAACTTCTCATTTATAAAAGCTCTCCCATTTAACTATTCTAAAAGCTGATTTTAACTTCTGCATAGGTTAATTAATTTTAACTTATAAGTTTAATTCATTTCACAATCTTATCGTCTTCTTTTATAAGTGCTTATTGAGAAATTTATCCAAATAGGACCTAAATCTTTTATTTTTTTTCTTATTACTTTCAGGTTAATATGGCATACAATTCTGGTGGAATATCTTTGGTTGTTGATAAACGTATCCAGTCTTATCCTCCTGAATACGCGGAGAAGTTTTTGGCTTTAGCCCTGAAGTGTTGCAAAGATACACCAGATGAGAGGCCTAAAATGTCAGAAGTGGCTAGAGAGCTTGAGTACATCTGTTCTATGTTACCTGAGTCAGATACCAAGGGACATGAATATGTTATTACAAGTGACTCTTCTGGTACAATATTCAGTTCACAACCTTCATCATCTACAATAAAGACTCCTTTTTTTTCAGGAGATGTTTCAGGTAGTGACCTTGTCAGTGGAAGTATACCAACCATCAAGCCAAGATAAAAGTTGAAAAATATATCTGCTTTTGAAAAATAGTTGATTGAATCTGTGAATGTTAATTAGTACCTTGTGAATTGAAGAGTGAAACCATATTTACTAATTTGATTTATTCTTTTTGTAATACTTTTTTTGGTGAATATTCTTTTTGTACTACTTGTTGTAAGATAAATTGACAGAGGAATGGTTTATTAGTTGTAATATATCGATTTTGTAACAGTGACAGATTCTAGTTTATGATGATGCATTTCAAGTACTTTTGAAGTACCAATCACCTGTTTTGAGATTCTTGACTTTCATGGTTCTTTTGAAGATTTGCTTAAATTCTGGGTTACTGATCAATTTGCTAAATTCAATTAGATTTCCCAAAGGTTAAGTAAATGGAACAAAGTTACTAATCAAGACTCTTTCTTTAGGCTAGTTTAAGACAATATTCAGGCTAAGTAATTTTTCTCATCTTAAGAATCCCTATATATAGACCTAACATCATAATTTTAGAGGAAACAAATCTCTAATTTACAAAATATATCTTTAATTCTAAAGAACATCCTAGAAATAAGACAATATCTTTTTTAAAATCTAAACAATATCCTAGAGATTTGAAATTACAAATTTTAATTGTTTCCGAACATATTTGTTAACTGCCATTAAGTATCAGTTTCCATCATCTCCTCCCTTAACAGAAAACAAATTGAGAAAGAGAATTAAGGGAAAACTAATTCAGTTGGGTCAGAAAATGAGCTATCACTATAATCTCAACATAATACAGTGACTTACATACAAGGCAGGATACAATGTACAGCCGGCTATGGTGAGCATGGACGCATGAATGGCTATGAGTCTGCATGCCCCGCCAGTTGATGAATAGTGATCCTTCATTCCAAGCTTAGATAGTAAATGCTAAAAAATAAGGTAGGGTGTAGAGCTTCAGTACACAAATCTGCAAGCTACACAACTGAATTGTGCTTTCTCACGAAAATATGACAATCAGTTTCAGTGTGTTTTGTTCATTCATGGAAAATGGAATTGACAGCCATATGCACAGAAGAATTGTTATTACAGCAGAGAAGAGCTAGTTGTTTGAAAGAAACTCTCAAATCATGAAGGAGGTACATTGTATCTTGTTTCTTTGATCTCCATGATATAAGTGAGGATCCTAGATAGATGGCAAAGCTAGTGACAGAATGGCATGAACCAACACATCCTGCATAATTGGAGTTTGTGAATCCTTTAAGTTGAAGTTCATAGGTGGATGGAAAGAATAGACTACGACAAATTGCACCATTGATTACATTGTAATGAGCCAATTGTAATTGCAATAAGATAAAAAGAAGTCTCTTTTCTTTCAGCCCCATTTTTTTGTCCTTGCTTATGCAATATAATATAACGTAAACAAAGTAATTCTACTTTTTCAGTTTCGAATTATCATTAGGATTAGATAAGACAGAAGTAGGATGATTATGACTATTTTGGCATTGACTTAGCTCACCCTTTCCATCAACAGAACTACTTTTGGCATTGATTTGGCAAAAAAAAAAAAAAAAAGAAAGAGCTGAGGAGTGCCACCATTCTTCGAAAGATCAGAAGGTTGTGACAGACCCATCTATCACAGTTGGCAAAATTATCATCACTGCTCTTAACTTGCACAAGCCGGGAGTCGAACCCGGGTCTGTACCATGGCAGAGTACTATTCTACCACTAGACCACTGGTGCTTTTTTGTCTAATGTTCTAGACAAAGCTTTATTTATAAATAATTTTGAACTTTGATTTTCATATAATAACTAGCAAGTGCGCTTCATCCAAATTTACTTTCTTGCGCCTTTGACTTGACATATTATACATGCTAATTAGACTCTTCAATTTGATTTTACCAAGTAGAAATAAAATGTTCAAGTCAAAGGGAATTAATTTATATGAGATAACTAGAACTTCATTTGCACCAAAGTTTAAAGACACCAGAGTCCACACTTCCTAAACATTTTATAATTTATATTTTTCTTTTACGAGTATAATTTATAATTCTACCCGCTGTGTTCTGTAGAAGCTTCAATCTGTAAAATCAAATGCAATAGAATCAAACTTGGGTTATCATAATTAATCTCTCAATTATTGGTATGAGTAATTTACTCTCTATTATCTCGAGGTTTGTTTAAATATAAATAACATTCAATAAAATCTAAATTTAACTCTATATTTCCATTTATTTTATCTTGAAACCTTTTATTAAAGGATTTATTTGTAACTTTATGGTTGACTTAATGTCGATAATGCATACTTTATTTTTTATGATTTTTTTTTTGTTAAAATAGAATTTTGCTAACTTATCTTCTTTTTCTTCCTCTTTCAAATTGGTCTTAAATTTAAAAAGTTTCAGTTTAATCTCTTAAAGTGTTTCAATTAATGTTGGGATACAAGGGATTTTATTTTTAAGTTTAGGGGGAAGTATGTTAAGGAGGATACTTTGTGGAGAAATTGAGAAGGAGAGGTGTATAAGTAAAAGGAAATGCAAATAGCAATTTAATTCCTTTTTCATTTTATTAGTCCACGTCTACCTCATAGCCCGGGTAAAATGGGTTGACTTGCATATCAAGAATATAAAAAAGATTTTTTTTAAACCAACTAGTAAACCAAAATAAAGTAAAAATGTCTAAAAATTTTAAAATTTTATTTTTTAATTGTTACATGTTAATAATTGATTAAATATATTTTTCAATATAATAAATATACTAATACATAAATAACAAACAGAAAGTCCCAGCCAAAGGCTAAATATATATAGTATTTATTGTAAACAAACCAAATATTCGAGCACATCAACTAGCTAATATATTCAAGTAAATTACTAAATAAATTAAAATCAACCTATTCAATTACTAACAAAGAAAAACAAAACGTTTTGTCCGTTAAACCAACATGTTACATGGAGTGGCTACAAAAGATTGAAAATAGTTTCTTAAAATTGAAAATAATCATTTTTAGTTAGATAAAGAACTATTTTATAATTTTTAATAAATTAGGGACCAAATTATAACTTAAAATAAAATTAAGAAATCACATTAGTAATAAATTAGTAACTTTTACTTGTTATTTTCCTTTAATTTTATTAAGAAATCACATTAGTTGTACGCTTGTCGTTGTTGTGCATTTTTGTAGTAGTGCATAGGCCACTTGCAATTGAGGCTAAGTGATGCAAACTTCTCAACAGATTCCTCTTTTTATCTCACCAAAGTGCTAAAGATACGTTTGTCTCATTGGATTTGCCAAACATATATTCACGTAATTTTAGCAACTGATATTAGGCAAATCAAATAAACTAATTAATGAAATAATCAATTGATTTAAAACATTGTAATTCTCAAGTAGTGATTTCATTGAGAAAGAGACTTTATTATTCAATTATAAGAGCTTTAACGTACGTACGTACTTCAAACCTAATTCTCATGACTTGTTCATTTTAAAGATTAGATTGGACTTTTTTCATGTTTAGATTAAATTAAGCTTGAAGCTAGCTGATAACTTCATGAGTTAGTCAAGCTTGACCAGAATATATATATATATATATATATTATATATATATATATATATATATATATATTTGATATATCATAAATGTCATAATATTTTTTTTGAAAGGAATAAATGTCATAATCAACAAGTGGATAATTGACCATGTTTCAAATATATATTCATCAACTTGAAGCCGACTACCTCGTTTCAAACAGTTAAAAAATTTATGAAAATTGGATGTTGCATGCCTTTATTGGTATTTTTATGGGTGTACCCTTCAATCGTATTTGGTATATGCTGATTTTTTTTTCTTTTTTTTTTTTTTAATGTTCGTCATATATAATCAACATGTCGTTTATCAAATAGTATAATTTAGTTGACAATACATAATGAGTTTATAGGAAGAATCTGGTCAAATTCAATCCCTATAAAATATATTCGGGGATGAACGATAAATTTTAAGTGCAATTAAGTCTCTATTGAAAATTAATTACATAATTAGTTTAAAGGGTCGAAACTTGTGAGCCAATGATACCTTGGGTGAGCCCAAGACCCTAACTAAAGACCCTAAATATACAGCAATAAAAAAAATCAACATGTGATTCGATTCTACTATATAGTAGTAATTGAGAAATTTTAAACAAAACTACACCTTTTTCTCTTTAAAAAATATTAGTTCCCTTGGTATCTAACATTACTGGAAAGTCTGCCTTTTTATAAGAGAAATTGTAAATGAAATGCCATAATTTTTTCTAAGAAGCATACAGATATATTAATATTTAGGACTCTTAAAAAAAGATTTAATATTTGGAGATTATTAAATATTAATTTACAAATTATATAATTTTTCAGCAAGTAAAATTAATAGGCTATTTTGCCTATGAACCTCTTTATTTTGTTTCTACAAAACGAAGTCAAATGACCAATACCATTAAAAAAAACTCTTTAAAAAAAACGAAATGTCAGAAGTTGAATTTAATTATTACATAACAATTTAATTAGAAATTTTTTATTTTTAAAATAATTATTATAAAAGTTAATAATTTTTTTATAATGACCGTCTGTGATTGAATGTCTTTTATGCTATTTTGACATGTTTTATTTATTCATTAAATAATAGTAATCATTTTAATATTCTTAATGTTTTGTTAAATATTTATAATTTTAATTTCTAAATTATAAAAATAAAAATAGGTCTACGTTGATTAATTTTATTAGCTTTAATAGTATTATTACTCTTCTTCATTTGTTTTTGGTTCAATTCCTTATTGCCATTTGCACATCATGCACCTTTGTTATGAGAGGAATTAAGCTACAGTGACGAAAGTAATGGCCTTTTCATAAACAAGTGGAGACCACAATTGCAATGGCGACCAAGTCAGAAAGTTTACCTTCAACACACTACCTAGCTACGAAGTTTTCAATGCTGATACACTCTGCTTATATATATTATAACCCACATGTAACATGTTAACGTTGCTTCTCTCATAAAATAGTAACATTTGCTTGCAAGTTATTACAAACGTACATTTTGCATTTTGACTTCTGTTGTGGTTGAATTATTCTTCCAGCATGTGCATCTGTTTTCTCTCATAAATAGGGTATACATGGTTCAAATAGCTGCTGTGCCCAACTTTTTTGCACTTAGAAATATGCATGCATACATGGGATAATTGACTTTTAAAAGGGTACGTATTCCATATATAAGATTGTATTCTACTTTATTTAGCTTGATAGCTTAAAGGCTTTTGGATTATTAGAAGCATATCTAGGGGTTCATAAATATGAGTGTTTAATTTCTAACTGGTTTTGTTGTCGCCAGAGCA
The DNA here is from genome assembly GCA_007407185.1 of Glycine tomentella. Lineage (NCBI taxonomy): Eukaryota > Viridiplantae > Streptophyta > Magnoliopsida > Fabales > Fabaceae > Glycine > Glycine tomentella. The sequence goes on from PYAF01004620.1 coordinate 949,112, forward strand.
AGAAAAACACCCTACTGATCAGTTAACTGGGATATATATGATGTATCTTTCAAAGGGTTGTAAGTGTGAAGAAGTTGTTCTGTGCTTGTGCTTCTGCTGCTATTTCGTATTGGCTGCTGGTCTGATCACTGACCCCACTGAAGGTATACTCATTTCTCTCTCTCTTCTAGTTGGTATTCTATTTGCATCTCCTTTATGATTCACTAGGGTTTCTTGAAGTGGTAGGTATTCTCTCTGGATACAGGGGAAGGGCTTCCTGTTAAATCTCATCACCTGTGTTACCAAATGAGTTTTATTTTATTCTATCTTTTGCTTTGACGAGTATTGCCAACATGGTATCCATGTCTCCTATAAAACAGTAGCTAAATGATTATTTTAGTTGTAAAACGATTATTATAATTTAATTTTTGAAAGAATAAAAAATCTGATTTTTTTATATATAATCTAATGAAAAATTGATTTTTAAATTTTATAATTTAACATCAAATTGATTATAAAAAAATAACTTAATATCAAATTGACTGTCAATAATAAGGGGGTGAAATAAAAAAAAAAGTTATTTCAGGAACTAAATTGTCAACAATATACATTTTTAGGGATCAAAATAATCATTTATGCAAAATTGTAATTTCAGATTCACTAAAAAAATCAATTCTGCGGTAAAACTCATTTATGGCAAAAGAAATGGAATTAAACAAAATATCTTATGCATGTGGATTTATGCTATGTTGATTAGAGAGAAGAAAAATAGAGTGAATGGAAAATAAAAATGATAAGTAGAAATAAGTGAGTAATAATGTAGAAATGAAAGGTGTTTAATTGAAGAGAAATATATAAGAGATGAAGAAGTAGATAGAGATATGAGTGAACACACGTGAGAAATAGTGTAGTAAGTCTCACCAATTAAGAACGAATTAATTGAACAATTGAAATCAGACACAAATGTTTTAACTTTTATTTCCAAAAATATTAATTTGATTTTGAATTTGTTTGGTAATTGAATCAAAAAGTTACAAAACACTAAAAATTGACATATATTATGTCATCCAAATATTGAGAAACAACCTTGTTTTAATATGTAAAATCCGAACATGTTTTTGGATTTGTAAAATTATTATTATAGATACATACATCTTAGGATGTAATTAACTCATTATCCTTATTGTTAATAAAACAAAAGATGTAGTAATTATCCGAAACAATATTATTTAGACGATTCAGTATTAATTTATAAATACAATTAAATAATTTTTTAACATAACGTTTTTTTATTAGTTATACTTATAAATGTTGTGTAATAATTACTTAGTCAATGAAAAGAAAGCAACCTTTATCACCTTACATGTGGAAGTAATGGGGATATTTTGAATCTAACTTAATATAATTTTAGTCTCTCAAATTTAAGTTATTTTTTTTTGTTCTTCTAAATTTTAATTTATTTATTATTTTATTTCTTGGATTTAATTTTTTTTATTCCTTCTCATAGATGTCATTAGTGTGTCAAATGGATCGAATTCGCAATTGATGGCCATTTTTTTATCGTGAAAATTCTATTTTTAATTTAAACTTTAAAATATAATTATTTGTGTTGCTGTTAAACTGAAGAAATGTCACGAAAAAAAGAAGAAGATCAAAAGCAGAACTACATAAGCAAACAAACAGACGAAATTGAACCAAATTTAAATAAGGAAAAGCAAAGAATATAAAACCCAAATTTAAATATGTTAATCCCCAAATCTTAATAATTAAGAAGAAGAAAAAAATCAAACCCTGATGAAATATTGACGGAAAACACGTCTCCAAGACTTTCTTTCTTGTGTCATTTCAATTTTAGGGGTCCGAACTAGGAAGCTCATTCGTCATAGCTTATACGTTTACGCATGTTTATTGGAACGTTATACAACAAAATGAATAGAGCTTCTCTTTTCGGTGTACAAAATAAATAGACCACCAACCAAGAGAAAGAGCATTGAAGGAGTACTTGACTCTTTTGGGTATGTCTTTTTTTTTTTTTTTTCTTCTCTCTTTTGTAAAGTTGTTTTGTCAAGTCATGAATGAACCTTACAATCATTATATTATGAATAAGTAATGCTCCTTTTTCTTCCCTTCTAATATCCACGACATAATCTCATGGTAAACCTATCATCTCGCCATAGTCACCAACCCCTCCATGCCGAGGACAAACTGTAATTGTCTGACGACCTCCTCTACCTCTACACCACCATAAGTGATATTGCCCTTATCATTCTAACAAATTGTGGTTCTATATATGGATCGTCTTTACACCCTATTCCCAACCTTTCAAGTAATGTCCATCATCGTTTGCTTAATTAGCACCAACATGCATTTTGGGAAACCCTAACTTCATATATCCTTCTAGTAATAAGAAAAAAATATTAAAAAAAAATTTAAATAAGAAAATAAAATCAAACTAGATTTAAATAAGAAAAACCCCAAATCAGAATCCTAGATCTTAATAAAAAATGAAAATAAAACTCAGATGAAAACCGCCAATCAGAATCTTAGATCTAAATAAGGAAAAAATGGAAATAAAAATCCCCCAAATCAAAACCGTCCATCTAAATAAGGGGGAAAAAGTAAAAATCAAACCTAGTTCAAAACCGTCAAATCAAAATGTTAACAACTCAACTAAGGTTGATTAATTAGATGGTGTTGTGGTCAAACCATACGCGAGGTTGAGGCTCTTGCACCAAAGGAGAACATGAAGTTGGGGTTCCCTAGAATCTTGTTGTTGATGTGGAATGTCATTGTTAACTCCACAAGTGTGTTTGATCTAAGTGAGCAAATGGTGATAGGCATTACCTTAAAGGACGAGAAGTAGGGTGTGAAGATGATTCATAGAACCACGTTGACAATCAAAATGATAATTAGGGAGGTGTTGCTTACGGCAACAAAGGGCTAAAGGAGGGTGTCAGGGAAGTTACCATTTGCCCTCGACATGGATAGGTTGGTGATGGTGACAATGATAGGTCTACCATGAGATTGCGTTGTGGTCCTAGTGGATATTTAAAAGGAAAGGTAAACGAACGTTATTTATTAGAAATATTTATTTTAATATTCATTTGACTCAAGAAAATGTCTTCCATATTCATTTATGATTGAACAAAAAGTCTTTAATATCCATTTATAACTCTGCGAATGTCTTTTAGAATCATTTATGACTCGATGAAAAATTTTTAAGGATTATTTATGACTTGGTAAAAAGTCTTTAATATTCATTTATGATTCAATGAAAGGTCTTTAATATTTATTTATGACTCAGCAGAAAATCTTTAATGCTAGAGACCTTTCACTGAGTCATAAATTAATATTAAAGACCTTTTGTTGAGTCATAAATGCATATTAAAATCTTTAATTTTTATTTACTCATTATTTAGTTTTTATAAAATTATAGAGTTTTAATAGTTTATTTCATATTGATTTTTTTTCTTTTGATTAAAAATCCATATTTTTTTTAAAAGTATCATATTTATTATTTAATCTTCAAAAGGTACATCATTGCTCAATAATGACTTTTAGACATTAAGAACTAAAATGAAATAAAAAGTTCAATGAATAAAATTTAATGACTTTTCATGATTAGGGTAAAAAATTTTATATTATTAATTAATAA
>PYAF01004620.1:952845-987059 GCA_007407185.1 Glycine tomentella
TTATTAATTAATAAAAATTATCATTAATATGACTTTTATTATAATTATTGTAAGAGTTAATAAATTTATCATATATGTTTGTTTTAGATTAAATAATAATATAAAATTATTTTAGAGTTCCAGATTAAGCATAGTTTATTTTCTCTAGGAAAAAAGCAAATAAAAAAGTTAAGAAAAGTAAAATGGAAATAACTATATGTTGAAACCAAAGATGATAAATATCTAACTTTTTAAAAAAAATTCATAATTCTGATGATATCAAAGATAATTATATTTTGATATCTATCAAAAAATGTAAAAATATACAATGAAATGATATAGAATCTTATTTCTTAGATGCGCTGAACCTTTAATGTAAGCATTCAGTGTTTTAGAAAACATAGCGTCCAAAGTGTTTTATATGTAAATGACAAACTCATGTTTTCTATAAGTTGTCCAATTCGAATAAAGTGCATAAACTCTTGATCGTATGAGTGTTCATTTTGTGAAGGTTTTGTGCTCTAATGTTTTTATCCTCATATAGATCGTAAAACCATTCCTGACATCCTCTTTAAAATGCTTTATCCTTTAAACATCCTAAGCATTTATTGAAAAATAAGATTTTATGAAGTATAAGTACAATCTTTGAACAAAAGTGAGTTAACTTATCATTCTAAATTGGGTCTTAATTCTTCTAAGGAAAAATAATCTAAATTGTGGTTACCCCTAGTCCATCTTAGTTATGACAAGTAGTCTTGGACAAAGAGGGGTGTGATGTAGTCCCACATTGTTGTGGATAGTCGTGGTTAGAAGAGAACATGTTAAGCTTCATAGATAATGTCGATATAAAGTATATAAGTAAGGAAGAATCCTCACTTTTATAAGATTTAGTTAAGTTCAAACCCATGTTGTATCATGATATCAGAGTAGAGACTATTTTAGATTTATGTTTATTACGCTTTAGGCAAGTAGCCTTGAGCTTGAGAGGGAGTGTTGGAAAGTCACCTAAATTGTGGTCACCCCTAGCCCACCTTAGTTTTAACAGCCCACCCTGCTACACGATGACTTAAAATTAACAAAGTCGAAGACTTTTTTTTTTACTTTATTTCAAACTCTTGCATTAATTTATTTATGAAAATACTTGTGAACTTTTCACAAAGCCAAAAGCTAAAAACATCAACTTCAAGATGAAATCTCAAAATAACTTAAGACAGATAGATCTATCTATACATATACAACTCCTTAAAGAGTTAAATATTAAACACCTAAGTTGTTCAACAGTACACATAAAACTAACGAAGAAAAACACAAGAAGGATCACATCTTCACGTTCAAGCATGCCCATCCTCGATACCTCTAGAGGAAGGATCCACCTCCTAACCATTTGCTCACCCAAACCCAAATTAAAGTTTGAGATCATCACAGTTACAAACACATGTGCCACACAAAGGGATAAGTTTACAAAAAACAAACATACTTAAAACAATATGCACCTTAAATATTAAAGCATAAAAAATATCAACATATACATATAGAACATAATATTCGGAAATCATACTTAAGACATAAATATTAGAAATTTATATAACATAGCATCTTATAATAATCATCAAATCATCAAGCATCACATCAAAATTCAATCATCATACAACATCAGTCAATCAATCATCATTACCATGATTCATCCATCAACATTATCATCATCATCAGTCTTTCAATCATCGACACCAAAGACATACTTGATTCCATGGAGATTTACACTACATGAGCGAATAACCTAAGCGCATCCCTTAACATAGTTGCACTTTATGGTCTAACCATATAGGAAAACCCAGATTAATCATGTAGAGGAAGTGTGGTTTATCAAAAATAGATGAGCATGAGTAATGACTTACCTTAGTAAGGTATGCATTCACCTTATAACCTACCTAGGAGTTCGCCTATCCATCTATTCTATGGGTTCCTTTAGTGTTAGCCACCACGAAAACCTCTAGCACTAGGTTGAGGGTCTTCTTAGAACTATAAACTTACATGCCTACTCACAAACAACAACTAAACTTAGATTCCTTGAGGTTTGAGGTATGACGCATTTGTATCCATCATCTCACTCATGATTTATCTCAAGGATTCAAGTTTCACCATTAACAATGCATTCTATATACAACAAAAGAGTCACTAATTCCTTTGGGAAGTAGTTCTAAACACCTCAATATGTCATTTGAAGTCAAAATGTAGGGTTGATATTCAGGAAGATACCTCACTAGAAGAGACCCTTGGTCACTTTAGTGAGACATAGTTCTGGCATGGAACTTATCCTCCTTACTATACCATTTTCCATAAATAACAAAATCTTCTCTATGGATATAGTTAACTCCCTCTCATGCATATGGATTATTATCACCCACAATCATATATTGTCACAAATTCATTCATGATCACAAAACTCAACACCACAAGAGGTTATAGTATCATATATTCAACATTCATATGCTCATCACACTCATGAATCCTCCTATAATTTAATAAGCATAGCAATACATTCTAATACCTTGAGTTCTTGCAAACAACTTACCAAAAACTCAAATGAATGAAACTCTCATGATCTCAACATAAAGTTAACTCTAATGATAAAACAACATTATCTCAACCACATCTCATATCATCATCAAGAAATCAACCAACACAACCTAAATCCTTCATCAATACAAAATTATCTTATCATCATAAAATATTCTCAACAATAAAGGAATCATTTCACATCTTTAAAAGATCACTTTAATATTGAAAATAAGAAGTATATTAATATCATATTTCTTACAAAGCCATACAACATCAATATTCCTTTCCAAGCTCCCAGACATTCATTAACTACATTCGAAGGCCCTTTCAAGTCATTGCATTCACAAGATTACTAAAAACATAACACTTCTTTTTCCTGAAAGATCAAGCTTAGCACCGTATATTTTTGCGCTTAGCTTAAAACTTTACGCTTAAGACACAAATTGTTGTGCTTAGCATGGAGAGTCCAAAGACTACTCTTATCTCAGAAAAGTTTGCGCTTAGCATACAAATTTTTGGGCATGAAGAATCTTGAGACTTATTTTTTCTCAGAAAACTTGCACTTAACACAAACATTTTTGCGCTTAATTAGTGCAAAGAGCCTGACAAAAATCATGATTTTTTGCATAATTTAGGGTTCCATCTTCCTCAAATTGCCCCAAACATTAACTACACAACCAAGGAGGTTTAAGATTGATTTCCTACATGTTTCTAATCAATTTTTAACACACAACTTCATATTTCCAACACAAAATCATCAAATCCTTATTTAATCACAAATACTCAAATCCCTAATTTTGAAGAACGTATGAAAAAGGACAAAGCTTCTCTTACATCTCTACATGAAGTAGTTGGTTATTGCCTACTGGTGCTTAATTTGAAGCCATTAACGTGTAAAACCATGTCAATGACCATGCAGGAATTCTGTCAGGTAAGACTTGCATGCAGACATGCAGTGACGTACGGTACAAACGATCTTTTCGAAAGTGAATTTTATTTTTGGGAGCTATTTTATAATTTTTATCTTCATATAGGACTAACTTAGAAATTGGCGATAGAGTCTAAAAAATAGTATTTAAACTTATTATATAACTAATCCTTTTAAAAAAAATGGTATTTAAATTGAATAACATTTTATAATCTATTTAAACGAGAATTTTCAATCCATTATATAGTTAGACCGATGAAATTCAACTTTTATAAAAAATAATTATTAATAGAGAAAGTTTGATAAGATCGACTTCCCTAAGTAAATTTTCACACACACACACACACATATATATAATTAAAAAACATTTAAAATTTAAATTTAAACAAAGAAATGTTTCAGAAAGACAGGTGTAATTTTTTAAGAGTATACTCAACACGATGTGATCTAATAATGTTTAATATGTTGAATTTAATTTGTAGAAGTGAATATTGTGTAATGAGCTTTCATTGTTTTTATTGATAAATGTAAGATTTCATTTGCATTATCATGCAGTTGACGCATTAAGAACCATAAAGGGAAGTCTAATAGATATTAATGGAAATTTGAGCAACTGGAATCGTGGAGACCCATGTACATCTAACTGGACAGGGGTTATGTGCTCCAATACAACATTAGTCGATGGCTATCTACATGTTCTACAATTGTATGACTTCAATCTTTTACTTAAAGTTTCTTTTCTTGTAAAAGCCATGTTAACATGTATAAGCATACATTACTTAAAGTTTCTTTTCTTGTATAAGCCATGTCAATCTTTTAGCGACACTCTCTTTGTGATTGGATGAAATTTGTTGAAAACTATCAATTTTATCTAAATCAATAGATAGAATCATTAAATGATAAGTGAAACCCTCAAAAATTGGTGATTTTCATCAAATTTCATCCTGTCACAGATTGTTGAAAAGAGGGTGTTAGAGAGCGTCGCTGCTATTTCTCTAACATTTTTCCCTTTTGAGTCCAGACTTTCTTAATCAACAGTGACTAGATTAGAGAAGTTAGTATACTAAACTCAACACTAAACTAGTCAACTGACTACAATGAAAACAATAAGCTATAAGTGCATTATTCTGTATGATATTTTCACTATAACTTAAGCACAATAATCTCTGTTTGACAAATTTATCTTACTCATCATTAGCTATCTTTTACTTCATGAATTGCATCAAATCGGAATAGTAGTCAATAAATACTACTTAATGCATTGCATAATAATCAAATGTCAAGTAGTATAGACAAGTATATAAGCTTTGGATGAGTCTTTTCTTGCTTGCATTGACACATTTGTTTGAAAACTTTTTTTGTTTGCCTGTAGGCATCTACTGAACTTGAACTTGTCTGGAACTTTGGCACCGGAGATTGGCCGCTTATCTTATCTGGAAGTGTTGTAAGGCCGTAGCTGCATTGATGTTTCTAATGCAAACATGTTACATATGAACAACTTCAATTTTGCAATTGCTAGATTGCACTTTTTTGCTGAAGAATATAGTAGACTTGATCCATTTTTGAATATTTGCATCCTGTAGGAGCTTGCAATTACTTTCTTAATTCCTCTAATCATGCTTTTGATTTGTATTCTTGAAAGGGACTTTATGTGGAATAACATAACTGGGAGTATACCGAAGGAAATTGGCTTTATCAATCCTTTGAGACTCTTGTAAGTTGAAATGAATTGTCCTTCTGAGTCATTTTACTCATATTAGTGCAAGAACAAACTTGCAATTGTATCAAATCAGAATGGTGTTTTCTAAATAAATTGAAGTTAAAGTACTAGTTTCTGTAGGATAAAATAACTCAAATCATCATAAACAAATGCCCTGTATTTTTACATGAAAAAGTAGAAGGTTTTTGCTTTGTTTCTCATCAAATAAAGTTTTTTGCAGACTCCTGAATGGAAATCAATTAACAGGTGAGTTACCAGAAGAGCTTGGATTTCTTCCATTCCTGAATAGATTGCAAATAGATCAGAACAATGTCACTGGACCTATACCTTTATCATTTGCAAAACTGAGCAGCCTTGTACATATGTAAGGTTCTTTATAACGACTACTTCGGTTTTAAAAAAAATGTTATTTTACTTGAAATCTTTTGTTTCTCTACCTTTGTTATTCTTGCTTAAGAAATGAAAGAAAAGTAATGCTTTATCTTTTCCCCCTAATGGATCAGTCACATGAACAACAATTCACTTAGTGGCCAAATCCCACCACAGCTTTCCAACTTAGGAAGGCTCCGTCACTTGTAAGTTATTTATTGGACATGATTGCAGTTATTGACATATTTTTATCGGTTGACAAGATGTACTTCTGGACTTGCAGTCTTCTTGACAGTAACAACTTAACAGGATATCTCCCCCGTGAGTTCTCTGAGATGCCAAGCTTAAAGATTCTGTATGATTTATTAATCTTTGTTTTACGCGTGTGTATGAATGTCTCTTAAGCTCGTCTGGCTTTCATTTTGTTTTGGATGAATATGACACAGTCTTAATATAAGAACTGAAGCTATTTTTGTTTTCTTTTAACCTTTTAGTTAACATGTTAGCTAGGCTCCATAACTTAAATATACTCTCATTTCAAATATAAGGTACCATTAATATTAATTATTTTCTTTCAGATATATTCTTCAGCTATGATTTTCCATAAATTATTTTAACCAATAGACTACTATTTAGAAGGCAAATTTATGTTATGCTGCTCCCTGGCTACCATAAACTATTTAGCTATTGGTCATTTTTCTGAAGCAAGCTTAAACTCAAGGAGAATTGTTTTACATAGAGTTTCTTAAAATCACAGATAATATGTGATCCATCAAAATGAAGAAAAAAAATGTGACGTAGAAAAGGAAATAAAAATAGGAAAATTGTTACGAAGTGGCAGTTCTGTAATGTTCAATATGTAGGGGGGTGGCAGAGCATGGCAGGGGGAAGAGAATGTACTTTGACTAGGTTCAGTTTTTACTTGGGTCATGTTTCAAAAACAAAATAATTTGCACTTGGGTCACTTTGCTTTCAATTGGCCTTGCCTCTTCCACCCATCACCAGATTTTAGCTAGACCTTCTTTTTGTAAGCAAGCAAAAAAGCACACTATGGAATTATCAATGTCTAAATCAAACAGCTTAATTAAGGTAATTATATGGAATGGTATACACTATGAAATATTAATAGATGTTTTAAATATATGTTTTAATAAATATCTATTGGAATTAAGAGCATGCAAAGGCATGTGTTTCCTAAGGACAACAACAAAAGACTCTCACCATGTATGGTGATCCAATTTATTGTTATAATTACATATAAGTATTGATAAGTGAAGTTCTAGAGTTAAATAGTAAAACTCTAAGTAGTGAATGTTTTGCCAAAGGTTCCATATATCATAAACTGGACAAAATCAATAGATTGAATACTGGAAGTTTCCATTATTGTCATTGTAAAAGTTTTAGATTATTTTATTTGAAGTTTGTTACTTTTACAATATCAACTGATTTAATAAATATTCTTTACTCTCTGATGAGATTTTAAAGTATTTCATGGATCTTCTTGTTCTTGCAGTCAATTTGATAACAACAACTTTAATGGAAATAGCATTCCAGATTCTTATGCCAGCATGTCTAAATTGACGAAATTGTAAGTTCATTTTGTGTTCCCTTGTTTGTAAGTATGTCAACTGTACAATGAGTGGAGCTGAGGTGCTAGGAATGTTTCGAAGTACCAATCTGAGATACTTAAATGTTTGTGATTTCATGTACAAAGGAATTTCAGTTAAACATTGGCAATGAATTTAAAAATAAAGGTCCAAAATTAAAAAATACAAAATTATGGATATTGTTCCCTGAAATTTATATTTATTAGACAGTTGATCACTCGATTGAACACCAAAATTGAAAAAGAAATGATGTCATACACTGATACACAGACGTTTAGTTTTTTGAACAACTACTGACATGATCTTGTTATCTTGATTTCTATATCTTATAAAATTTAAAGAGAAATTGTTAGGATAAATAAGGGCACAGTCAGTTAGTCCATTAGTTGTTAGAAGGGATATGCTATAAATAGGGGAAAATTAGATTAGAGGGATTCATTCTGTGAATTTGATAGTCTGTATGTGAAAGGAGAAATCCTTTGACAAGGGGAAACCCTTGCTTGGAGGAGAGACTTCTTTTCATTGCTCAGTAGGATTTTCGTTCAACCAATAATATCATTTTTCTCTTCTCTCTATTTTCTGTTCTTTGGTTCCTAACAGCAATGAGTCATTTGCAATAATGCTTTGATACTGTTGTATTTATCTGAATCCAAATCATTTTAGAAGTGTTTTATTTCCTCCATTTTCTTTCTTTGGAGTATACCATATTGCCACTCCTTTATATTTTCCACTTGAATCACTTGATAAAATTTCTTGCAAAAACTAATTATTTGGTTTGGTGAGGAGAAACATACAAAGTGTAAGGTCGACTATATATATGTTCTTATTGGTTTACTTGGTTTTATCAGGAGCCTTAGGAACTGCAACTTGCAAGGACCAATTCCGGATTTGAGCACAATGCCACAGCTTACTTATCTGTAAGTTGGTTATCCCATTTGCATTCAACTCGGTTTATGCATTACTTTTTTGGATTCAAAATAGAAGTGTGTGCACCTGACAAATGAAGAGTGAGATGTACTTGTTCAAACGTCAGTCTAAGACTATAACTGTTTCAACTGACTGTTGTTTGTGTATATTCCAGTGACCTCAGTTTCAATCAGTTGAATGAATCAATTCCTACTAATAAGCTTTCAGACAATATCACAACCATGTAAGAACCTCTATTTCTTAAATAATATACAAATCTATTGTTCTTGAATTCAATTATTTGGATTCTCAATGTGGATATTTTCCTCTTATGTTAAGTATATCTGGTTTGAAAATCTTTAAAACATGATAACAAAGATTTCATAAAATTTATTATTTGAACTCTGGAGATGTTTTGCAGTGATTTATCAAACAATAAGCTTATTGGAACTATTCCATCCTATTTTTCTGGTCTTCCACGTCTTCAGAAGCTGTAAGTTGTTTTCTTTTTCTTTTTCTTTTTTTCTTCATCATTTCTTCTCCTACAACAACAAGTATTGAATACCATAAACCAAACAATATAAATGTTTAAGTCTATATCACCTTATCTTACAAATCATATTGTGTTGTCTAATTAATATATTTTTTAATTTATAATTATATAAAAATGCTATAAAATCAATGAGTTTTCAACACTTGGCTTTTGCTGACAGGTCAATTGCAAACAATTCATTGAGTGGAAGTGTTCCATCTACCATTTGGCAGGACAGGATTTTAAATGGACCAGAAACACTTCACTTGTAAGACCTAAAATGATAATTGCACAATTTAATTTCCTCCTAGACCTGTATTTGGGAGCATGTGTATGTGTTTCCTTTTTCCTTTTCACTTAGAGAAGATGGTGATTGGGGAGCTAAATTAACTGATAGTACATGTGTGTGTGTTAAAATGCAGATGGCTGCATATTCCCAAATGCACCATAGTTAGTTGACCTGAAAAAGTTAGAATAAACTTATAAAGTATGTTACCTATAAAAAGGAAGAGGAGTTGAGGGGAGTAGGGTGATCAGGTTGTGAGTTAGTATTGTGGCTAGGGAGAGTCATGTTATGGATCCCTGGAATATCCACGGAATTTACTATACTATTTATAGTGCTCAGTTCTTGGTTCTGTATCCATATTAGGGAAGGATTGGAACTAGGCTTCACAAATAAAGATTCATGTATTTACTCACAAATCTGATGTTCTATCAACCGGTATCATAACTTCGTCCAGGAGTTGTAGGAGGTGCCAGTGTATTACAAGGTGTGAACAATTATTAATAGATTTCTAATATTCTTGTTAAATCAGATCAAGTAAACTGAAATTAAGTTTTTTTAACACTGAAAACATAATGAGAGTACATATAGAGAGAGAGTTCATACTCTGAGAAGAGTCTAGAGGAAGAAAATGACAGTTCTAACTCAGCATGTGACTGATGACTAACTATCCTAACTGACTGAGAAACAGTTAGAGAAAAATAAATCACCTACTAGATTACTACAAAGACTAGGCTGCTACGGCAAAAACAGATATAGCTCATATTCTCTAACAAGAATGGAGACTAGGTTAGAATCCATGGAAAGAACCATCACAAGATGGATTAAGAAGCGAGGAATGTTTGAGATGCGGTTTGCTTAGCAAGATGCATGCCATACAAGAGTAGAGGTCAATATCAATATCAGCAACACCTTTAACCCAAGTTAATTGGGGTCGGTGGTAGATGAACCGAATAATAGATACGAAGAGGTTGAAAAAAAAGTCAAATCTGGTCATGGAGCAAGAACAAGTCAAATCAAAGAGTGAATCGTGCAATGAAGAAACATGGGAAAAAGAGACTCAAAATGGGGAATCTTTTTTAGCTCCAGAGGGAAAACCAGAATCTGTAGTTTCTGATAATGGAAGAAACCTCATACAAGAAAAGCAAATAGAAATTCCAGAGATTGCTGCGGTTAGGAGGTTTTAACCATCCATGATCCAAAACCCAAAGAATGTTATTTTTTTTTTTTTGGATTTGAAGCAAGAGGGCTCACAGTTTGAGAATACAAGGAGCAAAAATATCTAAAAGGGGTTATCTTGAAAAGACTCAATGAAGACCTGAGGGCAGGATTGAAGTTACCCTTGTGAGAACCAAGATGGGTTATAGGCTCTAATACCATGTTAAATTTCAGCTTAAAATCAATTGGCACTAAGCAAAGTTGCTCAACAGATTTATAAACTGTATCCCGAGAATTGAGGTAGGCAATGTGGGACTTCTAACGGTCATTACCACCAGAACTACTGGACCTTGGTGATTAGACAATGGTTGATGTTATGCTGGATTTTGAAATAAGGATGAAGATGGGTATTGCACCTCAATTCCAGAATCACAAAACATCAGAAAAAGGCAAAGAGGTATAACTGAGGTTAAACTATTCTTCCCAACTCAAAGGTAGATAAAGCTTACTGTGGTTGGAGGGGGGGTGTTCAAGATCTACAACTCAAAATTAGAAATGCTGTAGGTGAAAGGAAAGGAGTAGGATTGGGGTTACTCAAAGGTAGTTTGTTTTTTTTTTTTTAAGATTACTTTTTTACATCTCCTATTTCTACTAATTACACCACCCATCTTTCTTTTATTCTTTTCATATTTTTTGTTCTAAGAATACTCCTAATGTTACAAAAACTAGGTTGAGGGTAAGATTCCTCCAAGGTTAAATTGTTTTTCTTATCTAACTGTTCTGACCCAAGAGAAGTTAGTGTAGGATGATGCTAATAGTAAGATAGTTAGAAGAAAATCATATTGCCTATAAAGAGGAAGAGGGGTTGAGAGGAGTAGTTGGTATGTTAGTATTGTGGCTAGGATAGTCTTGTAACTCTTGAATATCCAGGGAATTTTCCATTCTTTGTATAGTTTAAGTTTTTGGTACTGTACCCACATTGGGGTAGTATTGGGAACTAGGCTTCATCAATGAAGATTCATACTTCTACTCACAAGTTTGATACAGTTCTATCACATTATGTATTCTCATGTGTGTTTTTTTATAGTTTTGTTTTATCTTCTGCATGGGTGCTACTGAATTTTGTTGTTCTGATTTGCTCAGCATGGTTTATATATGATCTTGCAGGGACATGCAAAATAATCAACTTACTAGTATATCGGGCAGTACAAGTCTTCCTCCAAATGTCACACTCTGGTATGCTTCTAATCTTATATTACTAGTATATAGGGAATCACATGATTTGAGATTCAAATTGCATGAACCAATATGAATCAGCAAGTCAAAAATTCATATCATGTGGTGAATTGCAAATGACTTTGAATCAAGATGCACATGCATGCATGAATTGATGTCATTCCGTATCATAGATATGATTTGCAAGATTCAATTTTATTAATCATGATTCGTTATTTTTATTTTCTTTCACCAATTACCATCAAAATTGAAAATTTAAATTAGCTTAAATTGAATGCAACCTAATTTATTATTCAATTGCTTTCATTTCACTTTTATGAAATAAGGGCTTCACACAGTCACTCACTCACTCTAAGCACCACATTTAGTTTTCATGTTCTCAATTTTCATTTTTTTAAAACATATGCTTCACACAGTCACTTGCTCTCCCTATGCACACCTTGTTTGTCTTTATCATTGCTTTGTTTTCATTAATTACTAACCTACAACATATGACTTATGATTTTGTTTTGAGTCTACACCATTAGTTTGATATATTTCAAGTTTTGTTTTCGTGATTAAAAATTACCTTGGCAATTCACAATTAGAATTAGGATCGCAATTCAATAACTGTATTTGAAAGTTACTATGTTTCAGGCTTGAGGGAAATCCTATGTGCTCAAATAATAACACCTTAGTTCAGTTCTGTGGACCTGAAACTGAAAGTGACAGTAGCATCAATGGTAACTTCAGCGTTAGCTGTCTCAGTCAAGCATGCCCGTCTCCTTATGTATACGCTGCAGACTGTTTCTGTGCGGCCCCGTTGGTTGTTAATTATCGATTAAAAAGTCCATCATTTTCAGATTTCCGCATATACATGAATGCGTTTCAGAGCTTGATGTCAACTGGTCTTAAAATACATATGAGTCAGCTCTACATTAACAGTTTTGCATGGGAAGAAGGCCCACGGTTGGGAATGAACTTGATGGTTTTTCCTATATATGTTGATAATAGAAGCTCTCCTCGTTTCAATACAAGTGAGGTTATTCGGATCAGAAACTTGTTCCTAGACTTTGATGTTCCAAGCAATGACTTGTTTGGACCTTCGGAACTTCTAGACTTCATTCTCCTGGAACCTTACAGAAATGGTAAGTCACAGAAACTTCTTATGATCTTCTAGCCAGTTTTTAGTGGAAGCTGGACACTGAATAATATGACCTCAGTTGAATTGTCTTTAGGTGGTTGAACAGTATTACTGTATGAATTTCAAGTTTCAGTCCTATTAATTGAATTATTTGCATAACATTTTCCTTTCATTGAGCTAGTAGCTCACCGGTTGCTGTAAAAAATTTAGGCTTCTCTAGTATAATTAACGTTTCACATGTTAAAGTTAGCAAAAATTATGAAGCTAAAGTTTTGCTTTAATTCTATTGCTATTTGATACGTCACTTCTCTGAAACTGTGGGTACCGGTCATTTTATCAACATTTTTCAATTTATTATATTCTGGGAAAGTTGTCATCTATTTGATTACTTCTCCAATAGAAATACTAGCAACACACTATTGTTGGTTGTAATTTATTGGAAAATACAAAATTTGGTAGGTCTCACTTATTTAATGAGTGCCTCTCACGATTTTGCAGTTTCAAATAAATTTTACTCAATAATAAAGAGTGTGTTGCTAGTATACTCCTTATCCTCAAATTCAAAGTTTATATTCACTTGCTCGTTGTAATTCTTTAAAGATACTGTGACAAAAATGAAACGACTGTGCTGAGATAACTCACAGCATTGGACAATTGAGATGCAATGCCTTGTTCATGATTACATTCTACGTGTTGCTGTCAATTGTCAAGTTAAAAGTTTAAACAGTGCCAGTTAAAATTGGAAAGTTAATGCCTCTAGAACTCATGAACGAATATACTGCTTTATAGTATGAGCTATATAGCCATTTTTATATAGAATTTTAAATTTGCAAATTGTATTATGGTTGTTCTGATACTGCTTATATTGTCACAGTGATTTTTACCTCTCCAAGTTCAGGGATAAGCAAAGGTGCACTGGCTGGAATAGTCTTAGGTGCAATTGCCCTCGCAGTTACATTATCTGCAACTGTTGCCATTCTTATATTAAGGATACGCTTAAGAGATTATCGTACACATTCCAAACGGACAAAAGGTGAGTACCTTATAATGAATAGCCTAGCCGATTACTATTTCCTCTCTTTGACTTGTTTTCAGTGCTCTGGCTCTGTCACCAACGGAAGTCTAGATGTTACTGCACATAATTTTATTTTGAGACCATATTCTAAATTTAATTGTAAAATACCATCATTCAGAATAGTCTTGATGTTTTCATATTAACCTTTTGGGACTGTTCCTGTTGGCATGGATTTTCATATTTTGAAGAAATAAATTGATTTCCTGAAAGAACTGCAAGAAGCATGTGTAGTCATCTTTTCTACTGAAACCTTTGTTTCACTGATATATGCCCCTCTGATTTTCCCTTATGTTTTATAAAAGATACTTTATTAAATAAAAAGGACAGTTATTACAATTATGGCCACATATTAGATCCTCCATAACAGAAAATTCTAGTTACAAATAAGGAGAATGAAAAACCCTAGGCAAGACTTCCTTTAGCCTCTCTGCAAATAAAAAATAAAAACCCTAAATTTGGAACACCATGAACACCAAAGATAACACTATTCCATACCAAGTTTTGGGGAAACGAACCCTAAAGATGTAAGCATTCTACTTCAACCAATACATTTGGCCTATTTAGATATTTCTTCTCCGTATTCGATTACTTATTTACTAAAAAGAAATCATTCGGTTGCTTATCAAGGAGTGCAAAATGTTTACAGAATTGTATTGTATACTAACAGTTTAGCCTTTAGTTTAGTTGGTTATATAGTTGATTGGATTTCAGGATTGATACCATTCTTCAATTTTAAACACCCCTATTTGTGGAGTAGATATTGCAAACAATATAAAATAACAAACAGTTCTATTTTATTGTTATATTGTCTTCTCTAATGTGGACTAACGAATTCTAATTAGAACGTCTTTAGAAAGACTTTTGCTAATGAATATAATCTTCATAATATTAGAAGCCTTCTCTTTGCAATTAATCATGTCCTGACTCAAGAGATAGGTCTTTTTATGGAAAATAAATATCTAATTAGACATGATATTATGAAGAAAAAAAATATTTTGTATAATAATTTTATGAAAAAAAATATATTTAGTATCTTTATGTACTATATTTTTTGCAAGTGGCGATTCATTTAAAAGTATAATGAACGTTGTTAAGCAGTTCATGCATCTGGTTCGGTAATTGAACCTGCACGCTATCGCAAAGTAATGCTAAATTATACTTAACACTCCACTTCTTCTAGTCCTTATACTTGGAGTCCACTATTTAATTGATGAACAAGATGACATCTTAACATTCAGAGCAGCTTACTGCAACATTTCTGATAATTAAGTCAGCTGATAATACTAGTACTTTTTACTTGTTATGAACTATGAATCTGGTCCAAGTTAAGGCTGAGAAGGTGCAAACGCCCCGCCACTGCCTTGCATATACATGTTATTTATGTTATCAAAAGTAAAAAACAATTTAAAGTCTAGTTCAAATATTCATCTCTGAGCTGCATAGATTTAGCTTACACTTTCTAGCAAATATACTTTTTCCTATATTCTGTCATGCTACTTTAAAATTACCCGCTCCCAGTTAAATTTACTGTCTTCCTGTTCTGTACTTGGAGGTCAGAATGAAAAAATGATTACTATGAATTACTGATGCTAACCGTATCTAATTTGTTGTTAACTTATAAGAATGAGCTGATAGAGATATATTTTAAACATAGTCTTCTATTTGTTTAACAGAATCAAGGATCTCAATAAAAATTGAAGATATAAGATCATTTGATTATGAAGAAATGGCTGCGGCTACAAACAATTTTAGTGACTCTGCACAAATTGGACAAGGGGGTTATGGGAGGGTTTATAAAGGTGTTCTTCCAGATGGTACTGTTGTTGCCATAAAACGTGCACAAGAGGGTTCACTGCAAGGTGAGAGGGAGTTTCTCACTGAAATACAGTTGCTATCAAGGTTACACCACCGCAATCTTGTGTCTCTTGTTGGATATTGTGATGAAGAGGGTGAACAGGTAAAATTTGTTTTAAAGTTCAGAAATGTAAACTCCACAGAATTTGCTATAGTAAAATATTTAGTTATTTTTTATTCTTTGATTTATTTTTGGAATTTCTAATTTCTGTAAATCCAATTAGATTTCTGTCTTGTGTTAGTTCCATGAGGATACGGTTTGTACCAAAAATAGGATGTTGATTACATTTGGAAAGTCGCCTTAATTGTGGTCACCCCAGGCCCACCTTAGTTGGGGCCTAAAGTTAGACTAGAGATATGAACTAAAAAGAGACCATATATAAAGCTTGGGAAATCTTCACGTTACTAGTCGATTTTCTGGGATTGAGTTAGGCCCTAATTACAACTGATATTAAAAATATGTTTTTTTTTTTAAAAAAAAAATATGTAAACAAATTAGCATCCCTTAATTCTCATTTCCTTATGTGATTTATGGCTTTGGGCTTGCAGATGTTGGTTTATGAATATATGCCAAATGGAACTCTAAGGGATAACCTTTCTGGTAAATCCTTTGCTCTTATATCTAATTTTCTGTATTGTCTGTTAACTTCTTATAGTGGCCATTACATTTTATCATTGACTCTGTCATGAAACAACAAATGTTGTTTTTCCTGTATAAGTTTTCCTTGCTCTTTCTATTCCCAATTTGAAGTACAAAGACACTAGGATTTTTTATTTTTTATTTTTGTAGAAAAAGCATGCCTTTCTTGTTTTTCTCTCTGAACTCTGTACTTAATGTTTTATGGCAGCTTATTCAAAAAAACCTCTTACTTTTTCCATGAGGTTGAAGATTGCTCTAGGGTCAGCTAAAGGTCTTCTGTATCTACACACCGAAGTAGATTCTCCAATATTCCACCGAGATGTCAAGGCCAGCAATATATTATTGGACTCCAAGTTCACTGCAAAAGTTGCTGATTTTGGACTTTCACGACTTGCCCCAGTTCCAGATATCGAAGGAAACGTAGCTGGTCATGTATCTACAGTGGTAAAGGGGACCCCGGTAAGGCTTTCATGACCGGGTTAATTTAGTTATGCCAATACTGAGCATGCCTACATTCAGCATAAAATTAGAAACTATGAGACACCATTCTACACAATTTAAAAAAGAAAACTTTTGAACCAAATTCTAAGCAAGTTGTTGGTAGACCAATTAGTGGTTATGTTCAAGGCTCAACTTTTTTTGTGTAATTTTTTCATGATCTAAAATAATGGTTGACTAAGGATATGAATTTGAAAATCAAATTAGCTATGACTGTAAAACAATTTCAACAAATCATGATTCTATATTTTATCTTTAACTGTCTATTTCTCAAACCAACCTTCAGGACCAGAAAGATAGAAGACATTTTTTACTAGATTTTGAGGTTTGCATCCCTCTTGGAATAGCTATTTACAGTAACCATTGATTTTCATTTTCTTTAGGTTTATCACCAGTCTACTAATACTTTGATTTAGACATGTACATTTTAGTAGTTCATAATGTGCTCAACACTTCTGAAGAGAATATCAAAATAAATTAATATGACTTTTGGACTTCTGAATAGAAAAGCATCTAAATGATTGAAATTATTTATATACATCAGTTAGGTTGAGTTTACGTGTTCAAAAGATTTAATCTCTATTTTTTGTTCACTGTTTTAAACGTGCAGGGTTATCTTGATCCAGAGTACTTCTTAACTCGCAAATTGACTGACAAGAGTGATGTTTATAGTCTTGGTGTTGTATTTCTGGAACTTGTGACTGGGAGGCCACCAATCTTTCATGGCAAAAATATTATTAGACAGGTATGGTTTGGTAACTTTGATTTCTCTTCCTGAAATTTGTCATTTGATCAAGCTAGAGGGTAAAAATTGTGTGTAAAAGTTGCAATGCAGTGGATAGTTCTATTTCTATAATTTTATTTGCACATTTATCAGACATAACCTAAATGAAAAAAATTCTGCCTTTATTTATGCTTCGTCGTGTTACACTTTTTCATTCATACAGTCACGGGTTCAAATTGTTTTAGGGTACTAAAACAAGGCTATGTAGCTCAGTTTGTTTATCTTTTCAGTTTCAAGTTTCAACCCTGGAGTTGTGTTTGTGATCAAATCTTACACGGACCTGTTTTAGGGATGTGAGAGTTTATTTCTTTGCTTGACATATTTGCAGAGTGAGGTTAAAAAAAATGCAAAAATTAGCCTTCCCATCATTATTCTCATCCATTTACTTTTTGAACAATGTTTCTAGCTTTCATGTTCAACCATTATCCTATTAATCAAAGGTTTAGTGTATTGACAGAAATTGTGTTAATGGGAAGCACACTTGATCTCTAATTTATAGCTTTGATTACAATGAATCAATGTTGTAACCAAGGGTAGGGCATAATTAGGAGTTGTTTAGAAACTATGCTTCAGCTTAATGATCAGTAGCTAACTTATAGCCTATCACCAGTAAGTCAACATAATCTGTACTCTGTAGTACAATATATTCCAATTTCTATGGTAATGCTGATATTTAATATTCTAAAGTCAATAAGTTTCCAATAATTTGTATCACTTTTATTGTTCCTTAGTCATTTCCCATCTCTAAGGTATGAAAATAAAATAATTCTTGACAAAAATCTTTTTTTCCAGGTTAATGAGGAATACCAATCTGGTGGAGTATTTTCGGTTGTTGATAAACGTATCGAGTCTTATCCTTCTGAGTGTGTGGATAAATTTTTGACTTTAGCCTTAAAGTGTTGCAAAGATGAACCAGATGAGCGGCCTAAAATGATAGAAGTGGCCAGAGAGCTTGAAAGCATCTGTTCTATGTTAACTGACACCGACTCTATGGAAGCAGAATATGTTACAAGTGATTCTGGAAGGGTATTCAATCGACAACCTTCTTCATCTACTACCAGGACTCCTTTTGTTTCAGCAGATGTGTCAGGTAGTGACCTTGTCAGTGGAAAGATACCGACCATTAGGCCAAGATGAAAGTTGGAAAAGATCAGCTTTAATAAATGTAGTTTGTCTAATATCAGAATGTTAATACCCTCTAAATGGCTAAAATAGAATTTTGGTTCCTTATCTATATTTTAGATTTCAGTTTGGTCCCTTATGTTTAAAAAGTTTCACTTTGGTCCCTTAAATTTTCTCATTTACACCAAATTGATCCTTCCATAAGTTTATCACACTAATTTGATCATTTTGGTGACATGTGGTAAACTATAAGAGAAGTCACGTCAGCCTATATTGACACCATCAGTGCTAAAAACTGACAAAAGGACCAATTTGGTTTAACAAAGCACTATAAGGTGACAAAGTGAAACCTTGTAAGGGACAAAATTGAAACCTAAAATGTAGATAAGGGACCAGAATTCTATTTTAGCCCCCTGCGAATTAAACAATGGAACCACCAAATGTACTATTTTTCAGTTATACTTGTTAATTTGTTTTGTGTGCTTCCTATTTTAAGGTTAGTTGATAGAGAACTGGTTTGTAAGTTATATTATATTGATGTTGTACACCCATCTATTTATCTGTTTACAATGTGTAATAGCTGAAACACAGGTGATGAGTGATGACATTGCTACATCAACCACTTGAATTTTCTTCAATTGCCACTTCATCATTTTGCTGGTTGATACACATAGCTTTACTAAAAGGGGGAGAGAGAGAGAGATCCTAGCTTTTAAAGGAGTTGCACGGCTAAAACAGCTGCCCTCCCATCGATTCATGTTCCAACCCTCGGGCTTGCTGTGTCGTGTTTATGTTTAAAATATAAATATATTTTGAGGGCCAAGATATAAGAAGAGCATGGATGCAACTAACTTGCGAGATGCATTATAGACAGTATCATGATGTGAACCTCATACACCGCAACTCTTGCACAGAAAAGCTGCAAACCCTCAACCAAGGCAATTTTTGCTTGCACATGAAAAATAGCTAATCATTGAAACCAACATATACTTCTAATCACAGACCAAATCAATAGTACATCATATTATGCATTTTTTCCTTCAAATAGCCGACATAACATATCTAATTAAACTTCTTGATACCATATATGCTAATGATGCACAAGGTTCAGGCTCGTGATTGAGTTCAAGATACTCTGAAATTATAAAAACTATAAAAAAAATACATAATTACAATGGGAATTTTGTTGAGTCAGAGAAAGGCAAACAAAAAATGAAAAGGAGAAAATCATCCTTCCTAGAACTAAAACAAGAAAACATTTAATTCACAATAAAGAACAAAAAGTCGCTGGACATCATATGAATAACCATTGCAACAAGGGTAAATTCTGATTCAAACATTCAAGTTCTTCCTTATACAAACAATAAACAAGGATGAAAGAAAAGGAAAATATATTTTCCAACAGAAGCTCTTGGAAAACAACAAACAACTTGCTCTCATTTTTTTCACCCAAATAAATTTCTCCTTTTTGTACCAAATATATATTCTAAGAAAATTAACCCTCCTCAAGTTTTTGGGTCTTGCTCTGCACTAAGTGTCCAAATCATTTTATTTGTTCCCCAGCCAAGTCAAAACGGCCTGTGTCCATTGATTCTGCTGGTGAATGCATAAGGTGTTTATTTAAAGATTTTGAAAAGTGTTTTTCATCGGTGATATAAAACTTTAAATCAAAGTGGAGATTGTCGAGTTGAACCAAATTGCTATTTTGCTCGTTGGAGAAAAGTTTTTAGTTTCATCATTTCTCATTGGTGGAACTGAACTATGTCAATGAGACCAGAACATGAAAATTTAAAGATGGAATATTGAATAAACTTCTAGTAAACTATCATTTTAATCCTTGAAATTTTTATTTATTTTAATTTTTTAGAAGGTAAAACAAATTTATTGATCAAAAACATTGACTTGAGCACAAGATGTATGTGACCATTCAAAGGCAAACATTACAGAGATTGATACTGTCATTTTCTAACAGTATCATTGACCTACCAGAGCTGATTACAGCATATTAATTAAAACATTTCTGCATAATACGTACTCTGTGTACCTATCTGCTGCAGACTAGTAACAAAAAAACACAGGACAGAATGTACCCCCCTCCTTACCACCTTCTATACATACTAAGGAACTCCTCTCAGACAAACACCCTACATCTACTGAATCCTTAAATTTTTATCCCCGCTCTAGCCACACCAATATCTTACTCTCATCACTGAAACCGATATCAGTCCGACCTTAACTTGCTAATCGCTGAAATTGTGGAGTATCATTATAGTAGTCTCTAAGATTAAAAAAAATGTCAAATAAATCTCTGAAATTGAAATTTGTTAAGCATATTAATCTGCATGCTAGTTCTGTTTGGGACTATGATGATAGTAAGTTATTAAATTTAAGAATTTTAATGCTAGTAAGTTGTAAATGTTTAGGGACTTAAATAGCAGTAATTTCAGTTTCAAGGATTTATATGGCATTTTCTAATTTCAAGGACTAATATGACATTGCTTCACAATTTCAGGAACTAAAATAGTAGTTTACTCAATAAACTTCCTAATCCAAGATAGAGAAAACTTCTCGGCTCAAATACTACTTTTAGTGAAACTTATATTTACCTCACTTCAACAAGGGAGTTTAGCTTAGTTGGTTGAGCAAGGTGTGTAAGTGTTGTAAATTTTTGGTACTATTTTCGATTCCTATGAATAAAAAAAAAAATATTTGCCACACTTCAAAGAAACAGATGGCAGTTTGAATTTACGACCTGTGATGTAACTGATTTATCTTTATGTTAATTATATTTTATTATTTTAGGATTATGCAGTTGTTATTCAGGATTAATTTCAATATTTTAGTTGTAGATTTGGGTTCTGTTTCCTTAATCGTTTTCTGCTCTTATCTTGTAAGGCTATTATATAGCTATATCAGATTATCAGTAATAGTAATATGTCATTCCCAATTGTTGAATTCTGATCATAACAGTAACCTGTCTTATTTCTCTTGATCGACTAAACTACTTAGGATTAAAGTTTCGAAGATGTTTGGAAGGAGTTAATTAACAATGACAAAAAATGGTAGTGCAATCACCTCCTTCATAGCCAAGCTTCTTTAATATTACACTATTTATTTATAATTTTTAATAAAATATTATATTTTAAAATTAAAATAGTAAGAATTTTTTTTATCTAAATCACAGCTATTCTTCACTGGAAAACAATCCAAATTGAACTGGATAGGATTACTAGGAGCGTTAAAGCAATCCCATCCCATATTTAACTAAAAATTTAAATATATATATATATGTGTGTGTATTTACAAATAACTAAAACCCACTATCCTATTCTTACTAGTTTACAACATTTGTTATATACACTACATGGAATAACATTACAGCTTACAATTTATAATTTATAATTATTTTCATTTTCTTTACCAATTCTTTTTAATTTTATAATTTATAATTTATGAACTAATAAATTAATATGAGATAAAAACTTATGCTACGTGAAAGTGAAAAGAAAAAAAAAAAAAAAAAATAATATAACAATTAAAAAAAAAAAAAAAAAAAAAAAAAAAAAAAAAAAAAGTTATATCACAATTAAAAAAAAAAAAGAAAAAGAAAGAAAGAAAGAAAAGAAAAAATTAGACGCCGTGTGAATGAAGCAAAGCATCATTATTTCCCATAAATCCAGCATGCTTAAGCTTAACAGGATTCTTAAAAAATGATTCCCATTTCTTATGCAAGCATGCACATTCTTAATCTGGGATCTATTTTATCATGACAGATAAAATAATTACTAATATTAAACTAGTAAAGCTCCCAATCACACACCACCAAAACAGAGTACCCCCCACCAGACTAGTAAAGTATACATTTGTTTTATCTACCAATCAATATTGTATATGGAGAAATATACTTTTCGAATAAATCAATCATACGCACACAAAAAAAAAATAAAAAAAATAGGGGTATTCCTAGACCAGTAGCAAACGCAAGGCACAACAGACACAAGAGATTCAGACATTTCATCATACAAGTCAAATACTATAGCTGGTTGCCACCACATTCAACCAATTTGTGTTTTCAAATGTTTTCTCCCGAACTTAAAGTTGTCCTCAAATTTAGATATATTTATTTGTCTGATGTTGGAGTAAAAGGTCTTTTTCAATTCAAAATTGGAGAACTTGGGAGCAATATAGAACTAGTTCCCTTGAACTTAGATCTATTAATATTATATTTACATTCGGTGAATCTACCAGAGCTCAAGTTCATACGGAAGGGTCCCAAAAAAATTCTAAGCCTCCAAGTGCTTACCGGATTCATGTGGTTAGATGTCCAAAATTGAAAACCATCTTTTCCCCCTACCATTGTTAGAAGTTTATCAATGCTGAACAAATCGAGAATAACTAATTTTGAGGAATTGGAGCACATATGTTGATTCAGGGGATGCACAAGAACTCAAAAGCCTATATACTTATTCCCAACAAGTGTGCTTCCCAAAACTCAAGGATATTAAGATTCAAAAGTGCAACAAGTTGAAATGCCTTTTTTATAATTTTGTGGCTGGTCATTTCCCCAGTCATACCACTTTGAAAATAGAAGAGTGCTCTCAATTAGAGAAGGTTTTTGCTTTTGAATGTGAAGCTGATGATGGTGGTCAAGAAGGGACTAGAGAACAAGTGGTGCTACAGAACTTGGAATACATAACACTCAGCAGTTTGCCAAACTTCGAAGAGATTCACCACATATTTAAGTTAAGAAATCATGTTAAACAGACCATAATGGATTGTCCTAAATATTCTCCCAGTTTATATCTACACCCACGTAAAGTTCTCATATCCTTTTTCTAAGCACAATTCTTATTCCTTGAATTGCATTGCTAAGTGAAATATTATTTTATTATGAAGTTGTTGGTTAAACTTTGCTCGATGACAAAGTCATTTCATAAGGCTTTAAAGGATGGAACTACTATACTCCATCTAATTTGCAACACTTGCCATTTTCATTTTTCATATTGCTTCAACTCTTGCAATATTGCATCCATGCTAGAGGCACTTCTTTCTAGGCACAACTGATGGGTGACATGTTTGCAATTTGTCTACACATTTAAATTTTTTTTTTCCTTCATCAGATATATAAATACAATGCTGCAAATAAGTATGCAAAAATTAAAATCTGACATAAGGCAAGTTTGGTCTTGATCTTAAAGAAGAATGCTATGGACAATGCAACTCTGATTAGACAAGATGGTATTATTGTCAAAAGTGTTTGAAGTCATCACCCAACTAATCTCCATACAATGGAATAGTTTTATCAGGTAATCTTTTTTTTTTTTTTAAGTTAGTATGTAGATAACATTTCTGTCTATTAAATCAATATTCTAAAAAAACAAAGAATTGTTATATTCATATGTGTGAGAACGATTTATTTAAGGAGGAAATTCGTATTTGATTCTCACCGTGTACCGCAACAGTCTTGCAGTGTGTCAGTGTGATTAGTCTCTAATTTTGTGGATTGAAGCACACTTATAATATCTGATGCATAAAGCAAAAACTAATATTTAAAAAGAGTTAATGCTGGTTATATTTGAAATTAATAAAGACATTTAGTAAAAGCGGCCATACTGTGACTCTTTTTGAGTCAATTAAAAAACTAAACAACGTTAAAATATGTCAAATTTATATTATGCGCTAAGACTCAAACTTTTTTCCTCTTAACTCAAGCACACATAGAAGCATAACAGGATATTTAATCACTCAATTCTATTTCATTGATTTGATACAAATTCGTACAACTCATGTTCTTTTATATTCGTGAATATGTAATATAATAAAATTAATGAACTAATAATAGTTTTTATCAAGAAACATTCGACAATGGATGCATATAAAAGACGTTTGTGACCAACGTGTGCTTCTCCTAGCTGTAATTTAGGCTAGAAGATAAGCTTTGTTTTCTTGTAGAGAAACTTCTCAAGCCGTCTAATAAATCTTTGGTAAAATTATAATTTTGGTATTTTTAGTTTTTCAAATTCATGATTTTGGTCCCCTTGATTTTTAATTGTAACATTTGATCTCTAGTTTTATAAATTTATGATTTTAGTCCCCTAGTATATTATTAACTAATAATTATGATTATTAAAGGTATTAAATTAATTATAAATTAAATAAAAATTATAAATAATTAAAAAAATTTAATAAAAGACTATCAATCCTAATGTGGTGTTACTATTAGTGAAGTCGCGTGCAATAATAGAGATAGAAGAGGTGTTTGCGAAGAAGAAAAGGAGCACAATATTGTACAGATAATAAGATTAATAATTTTTTATTCAAATTTTTAATAATTAATAGTTTTGATTAATTTATAATTAACTTAATAACTCAATTAATCAAAATTATTTATTAATAATCTATCCGAAGAACCAAAATTATCAATTTATAAGATTAGGGGACCAAATGTTACAATTAAAATTCAAAGGAACCAAACTCATGGATTTGAGAAATTAGAGAAACAAAATTACAATTTAACCTAAATCTTTTCTTCCAACTAAAGAACTATTGTAGGACTTTTGGTCTCTATGCTTTGTCAAGCTTGTCCTATGTACGGTTTTAGACTCCTTAATTGTGATTGCTCGCATTTAATTCTTATAGTTTTCCAATTATTCAAATTAAGTCTCCTATCGCAAAATTTCATCCAATAATGAACAAGTTTAACAAAGGTGTGACATATCATTGAATTTTAATAGAAAAAGAAAAATCAGGTCAAGCATGCATCTTAGTTAATTTAGTGATTTCAAGTGCAATTCAACTCCCTTGTTTTCTAATGCATGGCCTTAATCCAGAAAACAGCTTCAGTGTCACTTGTTGCATGATCTTGACAGCTCAAGGAATGTTCAAGTTTGTTTCCAATAACATATTCCCTCTTGTAGTTTGTGTATCAGAGTTGTGTAGCTAATGCAAACCAAATAGTTTCACGTGAATGTTGTGTAAGGATTCAAGGTTAAGCATTAATTATTTACTTTATTCATCATAAAACTGTTTAAAGCAGCATTTTTATAAATCCTGAACTTGCTTTCTGTACAAGAAACAGTAAAGTCATAATGTAAATTCAATCAACTTGCAGTATTTATAAATGAAAGCAACCAGATTACATGTTAACAAAACATTGTTTTTTATGTATCATAACTAACATGCTGATAGATATCAAATCAAATACACATCTTACACTTTACTTCCATTAATCCAAAACAGAAAATATTGTCTACTACCATAATATACTCCATGCAAGTCTTAATACATTTTATAACATTTTTTTACCAGTCTTTAGCTCCAAGATTATGCTTTCTTTCTGAAAATTTGGAGCTGGTTTTTTTCTAGCTTTTTGACACATTTTCTTGCTTCTTCAACTAGTTCAACTTTCTCTAACTTGTCTGATTCACCAATTTCATTTATACCTTCTTTCGACTTCCTTGTATTGTTTGACAGCTTTATAGATGCCTTTGGTTTCGGGTTTCTCAGTTTTAATTTGTGCTTTCCCTTTTGAATCAGCAGTAGCAGGATATTTAGATTTCTTTGAAGTTTTTTTCTGAGAAAATTTAGTTTTCTTAGTTGGAATTACTCCCTGTGGTTTCACTTCGTTGTCAATGCTGCTATCTAGAATATATTCCTGAGAACTCTCTGATTCCTTAGTTTCATAAACTGCGACTGCAGCCTGTTTTGGCTTTTTTGTCTTGCATTCTGATTCAAGATTACAGGCAGCTTTTGGTGCTTTGGTTGCACGCACATTTCCTTCTTCCTCTAAAATATTATTTCCCTTTTCTTCAACTGAATCTGGAAATGCTCTTACAATATAAATCTGCAGTAATAACATGTTAGGTTCATTATTTATTGCTAATATATTATCAATAAAAACAATTAGAGGAATTGTGACACTTCAGTTCACATCACATACTTGGCATGTTTACCAAATAAAGCCCAAAAGCTGATTTCCGGCAACACCAAGACAAAATGGTGTCCATAAATTGATAATAAATGTGTATTATAGTATCAAATCAAGAAAGTTATTTTACGGGACAACTAGTAGAAAAGGACTAAGAGACTTGAATACAATTTTTTTCTTTTGACATAAAGATCAAATTGTTAGTTTGATTGTTAACCTATTGAGCAAATTACAGCAACACACCTTGAGCCTTTATCAAATTACACATAGTCCCACCCTTTTTATTTTCCTACACTAACCTCCCTTTAAGTTTGAAAACATTACACTAACACCCCGTTATATGTTTGAAAACATTACATTGACACTCCCTCAACACCCCTACAAGGGAGATGAAAGTAAATGGTTAAAAAAGCAAGGGATGTTTGTGTAATTACACGAAACCTCATGGGGTATTGCTGTAATTTGTTCAATAGGCTATGTCAAGACAAATGAAGCATGTCCTAGCACACAAGACTTAGGCTCTTGCATATTATAGAATTGAGCCTGGATAGAGGAGAATATCAAGGGATTTCCTCCATCAGTTATGTGAAGCATGTCACCTCAGCAAACATTTAGATGCTATCCTATAAATGAGACAAAACCTCTAAATGATTAACAAGGAAACATTGAATTTTGATGAAGCTATGAAAGATGCGATTAGAGACAAACCATGATGAAAAAGATAACTTGGGAATTTTTATTTTCCCCCCAAGGGTAATGAATTGTAGAGATATCTATAGTTCAGCACAAGCAATTGCATATCAT
Source organism: Glycine tomentella (assembly GCA_007407185.1). NCBI lineage: Eukaryota > Viridiplantae > Streptophyta > Magnoliopsida > Fabales > Fabaceae > Glycine > Glycine tomentella. Next base: position 979,950 of record PYAF01004620.1, read on the forward strand.
CTATTGTTTGTCATAATTGAAGCAAGCATTACAGATAATGTATCATTGAATTGATATCATTTAATTAAAGAGAACAAAAGGGAGACTGAATGCACAATGATCCCACCTTATGGGGGTCTAGGGAGGATAAATGTACACACTTACCCCCACAGCCACAAGTGAAGAGGCATGTAGGATTTAAACCCATGACCAACAAGTCACAAGGCAAACAACCTTGCCATTGCACTAAGGCCTGCCCTCATTTCATTAAAGCAAACATTGTGATAGATACTCATTATTAGTTAGTTAGTTGCATAATAGTTAGTTAAGTTTGTTTATGGAAGAAATAAGGTGTGTTTGTTGTAAATAACAGGGCATGAGGCTCCCAATGGCTAATAGTGTGTTTGTTATTTCCATTTTAAACCACTCAAACTGACATTGAAGCCAAAGCTAGAAACTGTTACTTAGAAAATGGAGCTTTGGAATGTGCACCAACTAATATCATAAAATCTAGTTGTTGTAACACAAAAGCCCAAAGCCTTATAAATATAAACTCCACACTAAATTGTAACTGGATCCTAACATATTGCAAGGATTATAACATTGTGAAGAAACCTCTAGTCAAGAAGAAATTCAAAATTAAAAGTGTGTTGTAAATAATTTAAGAATTCTTTAATTAGGAGTTCTTTAGTGGTAGTCCACTTCAAAGTATTTCTCTTCCCCTAACATCAACATCAACGTCAACAACACCTTTAACCCGAGCTAATTGGGGTTAGCGGTAGATGAATCCAATGATAGATACGAGAAAGTTAAAAAAAAAAAAGGTAAAAGCAAAGAAGGAGGAAAGAAGTAGGGGGGAGATGAAGAGGAAAATGACTAAAAAGGGACCATCTGGAACATATAGATAACAATAGGTCTAACCCTCCACCAAGCTTATAGCTTTTCTCCATTCCGTCCTAAGACACATCGTCTGCCAATTTATATCCCATTCCATTAAGTCTAGTTTAACTACCTTTCCCCAGGTAAGTTTCAGTCTACCGTTACCTCTCTTTGTGTCGAGCTCTTGGTAACAAACTTTTGTTCTTACGGGAGCATCCAAGGGTCATCTCATTACGTGCCCAAACCACCTCAATCTATGTTCCCTCATCTTTTCACTCAACAGTACTACTGCTACCTTTCGTCGAATATCTTCATTTCTTGTCTTATCCATCTTCGTATAACCAAACATTCACCTTAACATCCTCATTTCTACTACTCCTATCTTATGCTCACGTTGTCTATGTGCTGACCAACATTCAGCTTTATATAACATTGCAGGTCTTACAATTGTTCTATAGAAGTTTCATTTCAGCTTAAGGGGAATTTGCAGTCACACAACAACCCAGATGCACTCGGCCATTTCATCCACCCTGCTCTGATTCTATATTTACATCCACATCAATCTCTCCACCTTTTTGCAAAATTGATCCCAAGTATCTAAAAACATCTTTCTTGGTACTTCTTGACCAAGTAAAGGTCTTGATCATCATTTCTTACCAGTGAAAACTCACATTTCATATACTCAATCTTGCTTCAGCTTAACGTGAATCCTTTAGACTCCAAAGTGCTTATCCACAATTCAAGTTTCTTAACAATCCAAACTTAAATTTTACTTTTTTTTCTAATCAAGATAACCTCAACCTTGATTGATAATGGATTTCTCAAACATTATAAAACAGACTTCTTTACCAAGCTGGCAGTTTTTTCATTATCAGCTGCCATTTTTACCAAGCTAGTTTTAAGGATTGAAGAGCTTCTATGCTGCTTATTTGGGCTTATGAAAATAACATTTATTTCAGTAAGTTTCTTTGTAAAACTTATGGCATAAACTCACATGTTAAGAGTTTATTGAATAAGCAATTATTATGTTCTTTACCCAAACTCATCCTTAGTTATTCTTCAAATAATGATGATAGAGCAAGTATAATAATTGTAGGGCTTAGAAGTTAAAAGAGGGTTATAATGGAACTGCTAACATAAAGAGCACCTTAAATCTTGAAGCTTCAAGCAATTCAAAAACAAGGGCATCACCATCATCGAGTTTATGATCCAATGCAAATGCTCTCCAACCACCACTAAGCCCAGCTCTGTTGCCAATGTAAACAGCCTCATATTCTGAGCCATTTTCATCTTCTAAAACCATGTCATGTACAGTTTTTGGAAGATGTTCCTCACAAAATTTAGAAGGAAGACCCTAGCAGAATCAAATAAAATAATATAACAGGAAGAATAACTTGTTACATTTATTATAACAAAAAGAGCCAGCAGCAGGTTGAGTACATGCAGGCCATATAGAAAGATTTTCTGAACTACAACCTACCAACCAAAAGCAGCTATAAACGTGAGACCGAACCATTGACTTGATAAATGATGGATTTGATGAGTTCAAATTGATTTGGATTGCCTCCGCAGCCTCCAGAGCACAAAGTCTTTCCTCTTTTGTTGCTTCTTTGATTTCATCTAGTGGCCTCGCAATGTAACTGAGTCCCATAACTGTGTTATTAATATTTCATGAGCAATATAGAAAAGTCATTAAGTAATTAACTACCTTCCCCATGATGAAGAACTTGACCTTGACCTCTTCCGCAAGGGTGGAAGGTCTATGCTCACCTGTGATAGAAAGAAATACACACTGTCAACTACAAATTTTGGGTGCTCATTATCATGTTTAATCATTAAAAAATAGATATACTGAACAAGATGGGAGTATTTATTCAATTTTTTAGGGGAATTGCTGGGTTCTTCTAAATTGGTGATTCCCATGCATAGTTAATTACTATGCTCTTGGAAGTTAGATTTTGACTCTTGACAAAATCTACATTCACCTTTGAAAGAATGAGGAGACAATTTTTAAATAAAGGTCTTGGAAATGTGAAGGGTAATTTATATTTTTGGAAGAAAAATCACACCACCACTATATAAAGAGAGCTTGTTAAGAGTTGAAGAATCTGTTGGCAGTTGAGATTTTTCCTGCTATTATATTAAATATTTAAATATCTCTGCAGATTTTGTGGTTGCTTGTAAGTTTGTTAAAAAGGTTGCTTGTGCTCAGAAAAAAGCAACTTGTAGCTGTTTGTTAATGATGCCTAGTTTTAGTTGGCCATAATTTGCTATTTATTTCACCCAATCAAGGACTTGTTAATTTTTCTATTTAAGCTCTTGCTATAACAGTTCAAAGTGTAAAAAATCTGAGTTTAAAATCTGAAATATATCATATCAGTTTTTACTCCTCTCTTGTTCTTTATATGTTTATATTTTTGTTGTCTTTATGTGCTGTCTTTTTTCTAACATGGCGTCAAGAGCTTCATTGATCTTTAAGGGTCTATGAGGGAGTGAAAATCAGGGTAGTGAGGAAGAGAAAAAACCAAAAACATAGCGAGAGAAAACCCATACAAAAAAAAAAAAACCTTCAAACACAAAAATGACTTCCAGCAATAGTTCTTTACCTTCACCTCCTATATTTGCAGGTTAAAACTTTCATTTGTTAAGACTTGAAGAATCTATTGGCAGTTGAGATTTTTCCTGCTATTATTAGTATTATATTAAATATTTAAATATCTCTACAGATTTTGTGGTTGGTTGAAAGTTTGTTAAAAGGTTGCTTGAGCTCAGAAAAAGCAACTTGTAGTTGTTTGCTAATGATGCCTTAGTTAGCCATAATTTGCTGTTTATTTCACCCAATCAGGGACTTGTTAGTTATTCTATTTAAGCTCTTGATGTAACAGTTCAAAGTGTGCAAAATTTAAGTTACAAATCTGAAATATATCATATCAGTTTTTGCTTCTCTCTTCTCTTCTTTATACGTTTATATTTTTGTTGTCCTTATGTTCAGTTTCTGTTTTTCTAACATGGCATCAAGAGCTTCATTGATCTTTAAGGAGTGAGGAAGAGAAAAAACCAAAAACAGAGTGAGAGAAAACCATACAAAAAAAACCTTCAAACACAAAAATGACTTCCTACAATAGTTCTTTAACTGCACCACCTATATTTGCAGGGGGAAACTTTCATTTGTGGGGATGCAAAAATGATGACTTATCTTAGAGCTCAAAGTTTGTGGGATACAGTGGAAAATGGAAGTAATCCACCTTCATTACCAGAAAACCCAACAATAGCTCAAATGAGGAGTCACAATAACGAAATGGCAAAGCAAGACAAAGCACTAGCCATTATACAGGCAGCACTACATGATGATGTATTTATCAAGATTCTAACTCTTGAGACTGCAAAAGAGGCACGGCATCAATTGAAGGAGGAGTTCCAAGAGACTGAAAGAACAAAAAGAATCAGGGACTGAACTTGAGAAGGGACTTCAAAGCTGTGAAACTGAAGGAAAGTGAATCTGTCAAAGATTTTACTGACAGGCTTTTAAATGTGGTTACACAAATCAGGTTGATTGGTGTAAAGTTCAAGATCAATGAGTTGTGGAAAAAAATTTGGTGTCTTCCGGAGAGGTTTGAGTTGAAAATTTCCTGTCAAAGAAAATAAAGATTTTTCAGAAATATCAATTGCAGAGCTTGTGAATGTTTTGCAAGCAACTGATCCTAGAGGACGGAAGAAGACATTGAAGGTGCTTTTGTGTGGCACACATAAAAGAAAAAGCGCAAAGCTACAAAAGTTTTGGGTAAAATCCATTTCTTGAGGAGGAAGAAGGCAACGAGAAAGGAGGTTGGAAAAAAAATTTACCTTGCCCCCAAGCATCAAATGTAGGGCCTGCAATCAGTTTGGTCATGTGGAGAAGGTTTGTAAAAATAAAGCAAACCAACAGGCACAACAAGCCCAAGTTGTTGAGCATGAAGAACAAATTGAGGAGCATTTATTTGTTGCTACTTGTTGTCCAGCAAGTATACCAAAGAAGTGTGGCTTAGAGACAGTGAGTGTAAAAATCATATGACCCACAATGCCTAGCATTTTCAAGGAATTGGATCAGTCCTATTTCTCCAAAGTCACCATTGGCAATGGTGAATGTGTTGATGTCAAAGGCAAAGAGTTGTTGTGGTTGAAACTCCAGAAGGTACAAAATATATTTCTGATGTGTTATTTATGTCTAAGATAAATCAAAGTCTGTTGAGTGTGGGACAAATGCTAGAAAGGAATTATTCCTTGTGTTTTAAAGATATGAGTTGCACTATATTTGAACGTTTCAGATGTGAGCTAATCTCCATTGAAATGAGAGATAAAAGTTTTCCAGTGGAATGGAAGGAAAAAGCCATGCATGTTGTGCTAAAAGAAGCTGTGAAGTTGAAAAACATGTCATACAAGGAAGAGGTATTTCAGAATCTAAAGTGTGATTCAAATGGGTCTACAACAAAAGTTGCTAAGAAGTTGGATCTCTTTGGCCACAACAAACTTGAAGAGAAGAAGAAGGAAAACAAGTTTTTGAAGTTTTGGAGTTTTATGGTGAATCTTTTTTTGTGGGTTATGGAAGCTGCAACAATTTTGGCCATTACTTTGGAAAATGCAATAGGTAAATCTCTTGATTGGAAAGATTTTGTTCGAATTTTGACACTCCGTATCAAGATAAAAATAAATTTCATAGAGGAATAAAATGTTGATAAAGTTGTTGCAACTGTCATGACTTCTCTAGCACCAAAAGCTAAGTTTCTTCGAGATCATAAATGGATTAAGGAGGTTGCAAGCATTCTCATTTCAAATGGTATAATTTCTGTTAAGAAAGGGGATGCAGATGTTTTTCTACTTGAAGGTGATCCGTCATAGATTTGGGAATGAATTAAGATCAAGGCTTGGAGTATTGTAAAAAAATTCTCAAGGAGAAGTGTTGGTAGTTGAAATTTTTCCCGCTGCCATATTAAAATATTTAAATATCTGTGCAGATTTTGTGATTGCGCTCACAGAAGGCAACTTTTAGCTGTTTGCTAATGATGCCTAGTTTTAGTTAGCCATAATTTGCTGTTTATTTCACCCAATCAGAGACTTGTTAGTTTTTCTATTTAAGCTCTTGCTGTAACAGGTCAAAGTGTGCAAAATCAATTCAATCTTCTTTATATGTTTATATTTTTGGTGTCTTTATATTCTGTTTCTGTTTTTTAACAGAATCCAATCCAATCTCCAAGCATTGAGAGTCACCTAGAGGGTGGTAAGATTTTCAAGTTTTCACAGAACTTGTAATTTTATTTCGAGATAGTGAATATTTCGTTTGAACATTTCCATGGACACAGGCAGATGCTGCTCAACCACATAATCATGTCTCTTACAGAAATTTCTTTGTGGCATGTGTGTACTCCCATCATCAACTATTGGTGTGTGTGAATTTTGCCAATTAAAGAACAAATCAATTCAAGCACAGGTTCCTAGTATACATTTTTCTATTATATCCAATGGTACTAGCTTAAGACAATCCAGTATGGAACCCAAGTTGATAATTTATTCTTTCTTGAGTCACATGCTTGTTGTCTGCTCCTGCATTATGGTAGTTTGAAAGACAATATTACTTACATCTTCACGGTATGAACAAACTGGGTTTCGCACACGAGAAGATCGCCTAGGTTCCACTTCAACAATTGTCTTCTTTGTTTTCTGTTTAGGAACATGATGCTGCACAGGGCAAGATGGAAAAATTAGTCAAATCAAATCCTGGTTCTTTGCAGAGAGAAACCAAAAAAAAAAGTTTACCAGCTTCTTCTTTGCAGAACTTGCTATTTCAGTCAAGTTTTTTGAAATCCTCGAAATTCCCAAATCCTTGAGAGCAAAAAGTGAAACCAAGTAAATTAAACAGTCATCAAAATTCAAAACAGAACAGAACAGAACACCATATATACCAACAACAGTACAAGAAAAAGTTAGGCATTTCAACTCAAACAACATTAAAAGTCTCTACACATGCACATATGCTGCTCACAAAGTTTAAGATCTTATAAACAAAGAAAAAAAAAAAGAATGGTGATTACCTCAAACCTCTTTTTGTTTTCTTCAAGTCTTTGTTTTCTAGCCTCTTCATAAGAATTGTTGGAGCAACCCTTTGCCATCTGCTAGTGCACAAGACAAAATGTGATTACTTATATCAAATGTCACAAAAAACCTCACTAACTATTATCCAATAGAACAACACAAAACAAATGTGAAATGATTTCCAAT
>PYAF01004620.1:987159-1043781 GCA_007407185.1 Glycine tomentella
TTCCGCTTATTTTTTCTATAAAAAAAAAAAAAAAAAAAAACTACGTAAAGAAAAGGGATTCATCTAAAAACTTCGGTAACAGTAGCAAAACTAAAATGGGTCCAGCACAAATTACTGAAATTAGTTCTAAGTTGGAGAAGATCGGTTTTTGATATCTTTGGAGGTTGTCAAATATATGAAAGAATCCAACTTTCCGAGCAAACGCAGTTGAAGAGTGTTGAGGAAATGCAGCAAAAGAAATTGGAGTAAGAAAAGAGAGGGAAAATGGTTATTACCGAAAAGGAGAGGAAGGCGCAGTGGACTGGAGTACTGAACTTACTGCTTTCGGACAGTGTGAAGAAGGTGGCAATTTTTTGTTTTCAAATCTCGTGTTGCCGTTGCCTACTTTACCACAATAATAATAGTAATGATAATAATAATAATGATTAAATAAAATAAATGAACAATTTCATATGAATAACACTTTTCTAACACTGGCAACATGGAGGAGCTGATATGGTCCATCTAGCTAAGGGTGAAAAATGGATTAGATCAAACAAGTTCATATTTTATATATAGGCTTCAATTTTTTAAGTTTAGTCAGGTCCAATATTGATTTCTCTTTTTGAATTTATACAAATTCAAAAGAGAAAAAAATAAAAAATTGAAAAATATCAAGCCAAAACAGGCCCAATTGAATTTGGGTCAATATTTATTTAGGTATATATGTAGTGTTTGATCATCATCATGTCTCATTTAAGGTTATCTATAAAATGACACGTATTAGAAAAAATAATATAAAAAAGTATAATATCAAGCACATAAAGAAAGTTTTAATTATTGTGAGTTCTTGAACTTTTATCACTTTTTTAATTAGGTTTTTGATTTTTTTTTCTTTCAATTCAATCCCTAAGAAGTGTTTGTTTTACATATAATTTTTTTAGTCCTAAAAATATAGTATGGAAATGTTATTTCTAAGTATTATTAAAAAATGTGTTTGGTTAACTATTAAAATTGATTGGGATTATTTTTTAGATTCCCATGAATAATTAAAAACATATGTTTAGTTGAGTTATTATTTCTAGGGAATATATATATTACAATTAGTAAAATATTCTTTTTACAAAAACTCTTATTACACTCTTTGTTTTCTTCTCATGTTTTCGACGATTACGATAATTGAAAGAGAAGAAAAAATTGTCTATTAAAAAATAAGCATTTGAAGAAAAGAAAAAATTATCATAAAATGTAGGAATGAAATTAACATTAAATCAAATTACAAGAACATCAATTGAGCAGGAATTTGCGGGATTGCAAAAAAATTTAAGCACGTAAAATGAAAGAATAATGAGACAGTAATTCGGTAGTGGTTAGTAAAAGGGTATATATAACTTTTTACTCATAAAGAAGTATTCTTGTCCCATGAGAATAATTTTTTTCCACTTTCTCTATCATGACTAAATATCGGTAAAACGTGAGATTATATCTTTTTCAAAAATAAAATATAGGATAAATAGTCATTTTCGTTTCTGGATGTGTAAAGCACTGACAAATTCGTCCCAAAAGATTGAAATTCAAATTTTTGTCCTTGAAAGTGAAAAAAGTGCGACAAATTTATTCATCCGTAACTTTCGTCTGTTACTGTTAATGAAAGAACCTACGTGGCACATTTAAGGACAAATTTGTCAACGCTATACACATTCAGAGACAAACTTGTTAGCGCTCTACCCAAAATATAATTTAATCTTCATCTTCTCCTTTTTTTAATCATTGCAAGCATAACATTATAATAAACACTTTAAAAAAAAGAAAAGCAACACATAAGTTAGAATAAACATAATAATAAGCATAATATTGATTAATAAACATAATATGTTTATTGTTCTGAAATTTCTATCATGACAATATTAGGTAGTGATAAAATCAACTTGAGCCATTTTTTGTAAGGATTAATTAATGACGGTAGATTTTAATTTGTTTGAGTCTCATATTTTGGGTAAGTTACTACCTCATATTTTTACTTTGAAATTTCTAATGTGACAGTATCTTATCCAAAATATGAGACTCAAATAAAAATGCACATCCATTAATTTAATCCTTACAAAAAAATGAGGCTCAACTTGATTTTGTCATCACCTAATATTGTTACAATAAAAAATTTATAATAACAAATAAATTATTCTTATTAATCAATATTATGTTTATTATGATGTTTGTTTTAACTTGTATTTGTTTTTTTAATTTTTAAGTATTTGTTATAATTTTATGCTTGCAATGATTAAAAAATGGAGAAGATGAAGATTAAATTATATTTTAGATAGAGCGTTAACAAATTCGTCCCTGAATGTGCCACTAAACTCTTTCAATTGATGGTAACAAGATGAAAATTAACGAATGAATGAATTCTGCGTACTTTTTTCATTTTCAGGGACAAAAATTTGAATGTTCATCTTTTGGAGATAAATTTTTCTGCACCTTACATATTCATGGACGAAAATGATTATTTATCCTAAAATATACTCATTATTAATATTTTTGAGAATAAATAGTCCGTTGAAACAAAGGTCCCCAAAGTATATATTTATTTTTTGTAGGAATGTAAAGTAATCAAAAACACTGTATTTGTAAGAACAAAAACACATGTTGCTGATGGTAGATTCACGACAAGGGTCAAAACAAATAACGAGGAATAGTAGTGGTCAAAAACCCATATTTGTTTCAAGCCTAAAATATGTTTTAAGTACATAATATAGTGAATTTATTTTATATTCTTATAAAAAAATTGTTAAATCTTTAATACAAAAAAATTATTTTAGTTTTTTATATTTTTTTTAGTCCCTCATAAATTAATAAATTTTATTTTTGATCTCTAATAAAATGTGTTCATTTGTTATTAGTCCTATTTTTAAAGGAACTAATACAAAATAAATAAAATTTATTAGGAGCTAAAAACAAAATTTGTTAATTTAGCAGTGACTAAAATCAAATATCAATAACAAAAAATAAATTTTATATTTTATTTTGGGACTCAACACACAAAATAATAATATTAACTCAAAATAAAATTCGTTAAATTATCCGTTACCTTAAATATAAAATTTGCTTTGTAGGGACCTCGGAACATATTTAATCATTGATACTGAATATATAGAGAATTTGATATGCAATGAACTCATCAATTGAACTCTTTATTAAAAATGAAAATATAAAATTTCATGTTGATGCCAAATTTAAAATTTAAAAAAAAAAACATCTAGAGAACCTCTAATGTAATGCATTGTCTTCTTAAAAAAAATGTAATGCATTGTCATTTGGGTTCCTATAATATCAAACATCATTATCAACTACTCGATATCTAATCTCCTAAAATACAATTGATACTATCAAGTGAAATTAAGGGAAGTTTAATAATAACATTTATGATAGTGGATCATATTTTTTTTAAGGTGTGGATCAGATTTATAATAATGAAGTAGATATTTCTGAGTGTGGAATGTTTTTTAACCAAATTAGAGAGATCCTGAAATTATTTCCTTTTTCCCATATTCAATATGGTAGAAGACAAGTTAATTTGGTAGTGCATTCCTTAGCTAGAAATTATATATGATGTTTGATGTTGAGCATACTTATAATATGATTTCTCAGTGTGATCAGCATATTATATCAACGATGATTCTGTTGTTAAATAAAAAATCTCCTTCTTGCGGTTATTTCACGAATTTGGTCCCCCAAAATTTTATTTTCGCAAATGTATTCTCTCACTATTTTAATTATGCAAATTTTTTTTCATTTGGTAACTTACATATAATATTTAACGGAATTACTCACATGACAATAGAGTGTTGATGTTGATATGCAATAGAGTGTCACATCTATATTGAATGTCAAATAAATGAATGACCTAAAATTGCACAATTAAAATAAAAAGGGACAAACTTCAAAACAAATAATGAGGGGATCAAATTTGAGATATGTCAATGATAAGAGAATCAAAAGTATAATTAAGTCAAAAAGTTTTAATGCTCTCAAACTTTATAACTTAAGCACCTCTCTATGAGCTATATAACATATAAGCAAGACTATAAAAAGCATCACAACCCTCTCTTTAAGACACTATGTGGTCTTGTTGCAATCTCAAGCACCATAGTTCAATTTTTAAATTTTATATGATTTTGTTTAATATTTTTGGATTTTTTATATAACTAATTTTTAATATAATATTTTATTTAATAAAAAATTTCAATTTTATTTTTGAATTTGAAAAAATTGAAAATTTTTAGTTTTTTAAATTGTAAATATTTTTTTAATATAGAAAGTATTTAAAATAAAATATTATATTTTGATACCTTCTCATTTTTTATATCGAGATTAAACACATTATCCTCATTTCTCTCATCATCTCATAATTTGATAATTCTCTTTTAAAAGTAGAAGACAATCGCCCTTTTATCTTTTTGTTCCGGTCAAAAGCACGTAGTCGATTAACTCGTCATGGAAGCTACTCCGAAACTCAGGCTTTCTTGTCAATATGTGACTCAATTGTATTAAATTAGTGTGGTCAAAACATATACATCCAAACGAGAAAGGAAATTAGAAAGGATCGTCCATCTTTCTTGGTGAATGATCAATCGTGCGAGTAAATTGGATTTTGTGATCTCCTTCTCCATCATGGTCACCATCTTTATCTCTCTGGGTAAGCACAATGCAATTCTTTGCATTTCAATTTGATTCACTTTATCTCACGCAGTTTCACTTCTATTTCTAGAGTTCTGCAATGTTTCACTGCTCCATGTGCGCTTTGGAATTAATGGGGTGCTATAATTCCAATTATTGTGTGATGAGTGCACTTTGAGATGAGTGGAAGAGTGGTAAGGTGTGGAATGAATGCGGAAAAGTTAGGAATGAATGTGCTTTGGGATAAATGGGGTTATTATATAAAAAATTCAAAAAATATTAAACAAAACCATATAAAAATTTAGAATATCTAAAAAAGTTACAACGGCGTACGATATGTCTTTCAAATGGTCTAACTTTTGATAGAAATGTCCGATCAAGGTATACGATATGTCGAAATGCTCGAAATTAAGAGAAGTAATTAAAAAAATAAATAATAACATTAAATTAACTGATTAAATAATTTAAAAAAGTAGAAAACAAGAAAATTTTTGGATGATTGAAGATTAAATCCTAATTTTGAGGCACTTAGAGACATTTTCTGAAAAAAATAATTGATCAAATCCCCTTGGGATTTGCCTATGGCTTCTCTTCTCAATTTCAAACATTTTCACAAATTACGCCTCAATCGGACATTTCTATCAAAAGTTATGACCTTTCAAAGTTTATATACACACCGCTTCACGGATGTGTGACACATGTCTTTATGAGGTGCAACATACCTAATTTGGACGTGACCCGGGGGGTAACACGTCCAAATTGAGCGTAACTAACTGTCCCAGATTTATAATATATTTCCAAACAGTCCTAAATTCATAATTTTTTATTAAAAAAATATTATTTTCATTTTTTTTGCCTAAATAAATGTTAAACTTAGAGAAGTTGACATTTGTTGTACATGAACTTGAACTTAAGGCTGAGTGTCCGGCAGTTTGGTAAGAACAGAGTGCTCTGGTTTGTGATCACATTCGAAGTCTAGATGAACAAATGCCCTCTCAACTTCTGGAAGTTTCTCGAGCTTTATCTGAAGGCTCTCTCCAATGGCATGTGCTTCTTTTAAGGGTAAATCCTCTGGTAGTTCAATGTCAACCTGTTACAGTAGAACCAAAATCATAACAACATCATTTCTTTATCATGACATAAAGTCACTGATACAGTAATACTAATTAAAATCTATGCCTTTAAGTTTTAATTTTGCACATTCTATTGTGTTTTGTATATAGAAGAAACTAGAAAAATAAGAGAGACATAACCATGGAATAGTGGAATAGGACCGCAATGTATTTCTCAGGGAGAATGTCTTACGAAAAGTTAACACAAATAATTTGCCTTAAATTCAATATTACAAAAAGGGGAGGGAATGGGAATTAAGGTTAGTCTTATATATAAGTAATCTATCAGTACAACGTCAAATTAAATAACAACTATATTTTATATTTAGGTTACAGTCTAATGTTTAAAACTGCTGAGAATTTTAACTTTATAAAAATACCTCCACAAAATATAGAACGCCAAATGTGTAGGCACGGACAGTGTCAATGCGCTTAATTTGAGCGTGCATTACGACAAGATATGTCAGCTTCTGCAATACTTCAGGAGGTGCAGATTGTCCCACTAGTGAAACTGCAAATTTATCAAAATAAAAACCTCCACAAAATAATTTTGCATCCATGCTAATCCTAATATGTATAAGTGATGATGCACAATCTTTGATAATGTAAAATATTAGATTGTAAGATGCTATATCATCATTTAATTAATGATAAAGACTCAAAACAAAAGTTTCAATATATGAGAGGTTCAAAATAATGAAAAAATTTATTAGGGATCCAGAATAAAATTTGATCATTTATCAAGAACCTTAAATATATTTAAGCCTGTAATGTAATGAAAAGAAGGTGCAGCTGATCATAGCTTATGCCCCCCCTCCAAAAACAACCTTTCATATTTATTTCTCTATATATTAAAAATAGGACAAAATTTTGATGCTGCTCTTTTGGTTCTTTTGGTGATCTCTAATCAGAATTGAATTTTCTCTTCTGTAATAAAAGTTTGCATTAAAGTTAGCATAAGTTATCGAAGTAAAACTCAATTCTGGTTAAAGAACAACACCAAAAATACTTAAAGAACTACATCTAAGATTTATAAAGAAAACCTTTTATAGTATACAATTTAGAAAGTACTTTGCCTTAAAGAACTGCATCTTAAGTTTTACCTGCATTTTCCATCACAGTGCCAGACCAATTTGTGATAGTGTAAATTGAAAGTAAAATAGCACCCACCGGGTCGATCCACCAGTAAAATTTGTCACCAAGAACAGCCGCAACTAATCCAATCACATTTGTTACAACATCAAAGTGGTGATCCTGCAAGTTGGCATTTGTAAGATGTTGCAACAGTTTCTTGACTCAATTCATAAAGCAGTTACTTATCAAAAGAGGACACATACATCCGCATAGGCACGAACAATTTTGTTTCCAGAGCTTCTACAATAAAGCCAGAGTGCAAGCTTCACCACTGTTGCAAATATCATAACGGAGTACAACCATACTAGCTGATCAAAAGACATCTTCTCAGGAGGATTGTTTTCTATTAGTTGTTGTACAGCCGTGATCAATACTTGAAAGCCTGTAGCAAAATGGATTATATGTAATCTTTTTTTCTCATATTTCCAAATGAATGTGCCTTTCCTAGATCGTGTCCTTTAATATAATCTATGCCAAATCATACAGTATTCTGTAAACATTTGTATGTTTGCTTGAATATCTTACCGAATTAGGTTCATGTTCTCAGATTTCAGTATGATGAAAAGATGTATAGTGTAATGAGTAAATAGTCTATGGACTGACAGTGTAAAGTGCAACACTTTACTCTGTCATCCAATCACAAATTGCATGTGTGTGGTAAGTTTGTTGACTTTTATAATAACACCTTAAAAGCCATGCATACCATGATTTCCTATAAGTTAACAGTGTAAAAAAATTTAAACTAACAATGCATAGAAATAGGCTAAGTCAATTTCAACTCACCAAGTGTTGCCATGACAGCTGCAAAGATAATTATGCCCACTGGCTGCACCCTCAACTTTCCAATTGGGTATTTGTACATATTTATATCCTTCATTGCAAGGTGGGTAAACCAAAGTATGCCACCAGCCATGAAGTCAAGAAGAGAATCCAATGTTGATGCTGCAACAGCTATTGATCCACTCCTTAAAGTCACATAAATCTAGATATGTATAAGAATATTGTTATTTAACTGAGACAGTAACAACAAGTATTATACATACAACAACAAACATTAAGGGAGATCATACTAAAACAAGTTCAAGTAATATATTGTTAGAACTCTTCATATGAAGTTTCACTGGCATGAAGTGAATCCTATTAATACCTGAAAGATGGGTTTATAACTAATAGAACCTGAACTGGGTCGCTACTTCAAAAGAAATTCATAAAACATGAACATGCCTTCTATTCAGAACAACTACTTGAAGTTTCATTGCTAAATGAAAATATACATCTTATGAATATCACCTTCAATGTCAACAAAGCTGCATTTGCATAATTAGAAATCTTCATTGCCCTTTCATGTTCAGCTTGTTTTCCAATGTCTTCTACATCTGTGCGGTCCGATATTACTATGGAGTCAACTTCTTCAAATGATTTTAGAGTAGCAAACTGTCTTTCATAATAGTCTTTCTCTCCTATAAAAATTGAAACATGTCACTTCAAATAAGAGAAAAGTTCATACTTTGGAAACAGGCCATGGTTCTATGACAGAATAAAGCAATCAAGCAGCCCAAAAAAATTTAACAATTCCTTCGTTGTTATTGAACATTTTAAAAAAATTATATCAAGTATTCAAACTAAATATGTATTATTTTCTCCTTCAGAACACATAATGCAAAGCAGAATTTGAGTTATTAAGTATTGGATCAAAATACGGTTTTGGTGCAATTTCACTAAGTCATTTGTCTAGAATCTGTCACTCCCTTGAAATTCCTTTGTTCGATTTTATTAAAGTGTATTGGCGACAATGGCTAAATTGAGTGAGACTGAGATAAAAATCGTCTAATGAAAATATAAAACAATCTTATATTGATATGATTAATTTTATAAGCATGATATAAAAGTACATGCCATAATCTAATTGAGTCACACAACATTGAATATAGTAAGTGGTTTTCATTGTATGATTGACACACTAAGCCATAGTACACGCAGGCACACTCACCCACCACACAACTTTAACTTTCAAGAGAGAAATCAGAGAGACCTTGACTTAAGTGGTTGGTAGAGGAGACTTGATGGTCAAACTGAAAGGGAGACTCAGAATCGAGGCCAAAACGGACATTATCAGGAAGCTTGGACAAGAAAGCTGTTCTAAGAGAGTTAAAAGAGTTCCGATCATGGTTCTGGTTCCCCAGTAGTGGCCTTGAACCCCAATTCTCATCCATTCAATCACAGCTAGTACTAGTGCAAGTGCCCAACCATGCACCATGTCCAATAACATACATATACAACTCATAATAACTATAGTATTAAACAATGTTTCTGCTGTTAAATTGAACACTTGATTACAACCTTTAGATTATTCAGAGTGGAGAAACTTGCCATTTGACCAATTGACAATGACACTAGAGAACAAGCATGCTGAATGCTGCATGCCGCATGCTGGCACAGCAAGGTGTGTTGCAAACGTGGTTGTAGTAAACTAATAAAATTTGAAGGTTTGACTTGAAATTTGTGCTCACATGATCTATTTTAAGTTGCAGTTGAACCTAACAACGGATGACGAAGTAAAGACTAAAGAGTACTTGATTCTCGCTTAAATAAACATTGATTTTAACTGGCACGATTTTGATTCAAATGATAAGTGACATCAATTAATCCCTTAAACAAAAAAAAATTGACATCAAACTTATCATTCTAACATTAAATTGATTGCAGTTTTCTCATTTTGAAATACTAAATTGATGTAATTTCTTGAAAGAACTAAATTGTTAGCACTTTACTTTATTTTAAGAAGTTTAAGTTCAATGAGCTGAACACTTTAGTTTCACATGCATTTTTTAAATTTGAGGAGAGAGGGGAATGCTGACATCAGAGTTTGATGACTTTATGCAAATTACTCAAACTCCTCATCATTGGTCCTTTTAAATTTGAGATTACAAGTTACATTATTCTTTTTTTTCTTAAATAATCTAACATTTTTTAAATTAATGTATAATTATTAATACTGATTAAAAATTAACAATTACAATTATAACACATATTGTTATATATATATATATGATTATTTATTATTCCCGTATCATCCTAAGTTTTTTTTTTATTTTTTTTATTTAGACAGACAAACAAAACTAATAAATAAATAAGTGTGATAATTTTACAAAGTAACCTTACTATTAATGTTACATTAAAAAACAAAAATAATACTAATTATGAATATTAGTAAAAAAAAGTAATCAATTAACATCAAAATAAAAAACTAAAATAACACTTATTTTGAAACTTATTTTTCTTCATACACAATATTTTGAAACAGAAAAAGTGCAATAGTCATCCATTTTTAATTAATGATTATAATTATACTTCATTTTTTTAGTGCATTCCTTCAACTAAAAAAAGACAATTACTTTTTCCTTTAGATTGAAATTTCATTGGCTGAAAAGAAGAAAAAAAAATTATTCCAGATAGAAATGTTAATAAACTTCTAGGCACTCTTTTTGAAACCTGTTATTGAACACAATCTCATATTTACCCACTAAAGTAAGATTGAGCACTTATTAGTAGAACCGGTACCTGATTTTATAACCATTTTTTAGTAAAATACTATTTCGTTAAAAAGGCTCATATACTGATCATTTTCTTCACTGTAGAGATACGCGTCAAAATTTAGCGAGTATTAAGAATGCTTGTTTTGAATTAAAAAATAATAAAAGTAACTCAACCATTCTAGAGTTTAACATGCCAAACTAACTCTGGCATTACTGACAAAACATAAATTGTCTTTCAAAGTAATATGGATTAATGAAGTAGACCATCAATAAACACTGTAAAAGCTGAAAAAGCTCAAACTCAGACATCTCAAAACCAAACGGTAGAGCAAGTTTCAACAGTGTCACATTATTGGGTGGCTAAACAAGATCAAGACAACAAACTTGACGGTTATCCAATCAGCTTTTGCATGAGCTCAGTACCTGTGAGACAGCTTCTCCTTTTCCAGGTAGTTCTGAACATACCTGCATCCATCAAAAGCCATATTAGACATACAATTTAACCAGCCGGGGAGAAAAAGAGAGTCATTTTTTAGTCGAAGCTACTTAGCTAATGAGAAATTCTATGGAGAGGAGGATCACTCAAGAGGTTGAACTTTTCACCATGAGATGCACTCTGAGATTCGTGGCAGGATATATTATCCAGCATTTATTTTCTCCGTTTAAGATCCACCTCTCCAGAGAATTACTGTATCTAATTTCAGTTCAATTCCAGCACCTGTTTTACTTATCGACCAATGCTAGCAGACTTAACATTAAGCTCTAATGTACCCCAGTACCATAAGGCTCCTCACTAAGAGAAGATATGAAAGAGGGTTATTATACGCAGTCCATGCTAAGTTAACAGACTTGTTTCAAGAAAATAAATACCAAGCCAAATTCTGTTTTTTAATCTTCCTTTGAACTTTTAATAGATAGAAATTGCAATAGTTGCTGAGGGTAAATCAGATTGAGGGAAAGAGATATAATGCAGTGGAATAGAAAGACAGACAAACATTACACTAGTTGTAATTGTTTAAATTTTAAAAATAGGATGACATGGAATGAACCTATTGATTCCACCCAAAACCTTTTTTTTTCCTTCATTTTTTCCTTCATAAGTTACAGGTGATGTCCAACAAAATTTGCACAATTGCATTGTTAATAGTAACATAAAGCACCAATGTTGTTGAGATCACAATCTTCCTTGAAGGATGGCACAATCTTCCTCAAAGGATTGCACAATCTTGCACTTTTGTGTGGGAGCTTCAATCCAATTATTCTCACCAACTTAAATTGGTGAGAAAAATATACGATCATAGGAAAAAGCTTATCAAACCACTGAATGGGGTGGTTTCTCATAAATCTAAACAACCTTCCAATCTTCCATTTAAGTGGCAGGGCTGAGCAACCCATTTTTTTTCCCAAAAAAAAATCCCATCCTCAAAAAATCTAAACTTTGTATTTAATTAGCTAGAATCTTATTATCTGGTTATGTGTTGCTTATCCCCCCCCCCCCCCCCCTTCTCTCTCTTCCAATCTTAATCTCAACAACCTTGTATTCTGCTGCCGATTTGTAAGCACAATGTAGGTTAAAAATTGACCTAGGCTTCAAATATGGTTTCTGCAACCAAAGCTACTAATCTCCAACGACACCAACAAAACATCGAGGAAAATCATACAAACAAATATTTCATAATCACCTAATATTTCCTCTAACACAGAAAACAAAAAGGGAAAAAACAAGCAAATAAACAAACAAATTCTTAACACCTGAAGAGGTCGCCAATCCATTGAAAAGTACATCAAACTCAACAGAATAATAAAGTAATTAAGTATTTATTAAAACAGATTCGTTCCCTTTTCCCTAACAGATCAGAACACAAAGCCCGAATCCTCTCCAATTTTGTTCCTTCAACCAGATCCATTCCGGTCAAGTTATTTCCAAAATCAACAACAAAACGTAGAATTGTTCATCGTCGTCCGATAGAATTTACAACCACAAGCATGTAAATACATAATCATCGCGCAAAACAGAGATAGAGCGAAACCCTAATTTAGAGAGAGAGAGAGAGTTACGTGTAGGTGCCGACGAGGGGACCGAGCAAGAGAGTGGCGCTGATCCAATTCTCGGAGACCTTGTGGTGAATCTTTGTGGGCAAGTCCTTCCAGAGACCCGGCATTATCTTCTGCTGGAAAGGGGAGAGCGCGTAGATCACTGATTTCACCGGCACAACCTGTTTCCCCATCTTCTTCTTCTTCTTCGATACGAACGAACGCAAAATCTGAGATGAAATCAGAGGAAATGAGATATGAACCCTAATTTCTAGTTTGTCCGGTTGAGATTGGAATTGGGTCTTCTCTCTGCCTATTCCAGTCCAGTACGACTGCGTTCCGCTATTGCCCGGCTCACAAATTCTCCACGGCACGGTTTATTTTAGAAAAGTTTTTTTTTTTTTTTTTTGTATAATTATTTAAAAAAGTGTGGAACAAGTGTTATGTTTTTTTTTTCGTTTTAACTATATTAAGTGTTTAGCTTGTGTGAAATATAAAAATATAAATTAAAAAGTGTTAAATGTTATTTTATAATAAAAATATTAGTAAAAAAATATGTAATTAATTTATTGGAAAAGTTGACAACAATATGGATTAGTCAACTGGTTCTAAAAAATTATTATTTTTTAATTTAAGTTAAACCTAACACACAAATATGCTTAACCCAGTTGTTTCAAATTTTATTTTTATTCACCTATAGATATTTTTAGAAAAATTAAGGGTATGTTTGGAGTAGTTTTTAGTTTTGATTTTTGAAAATTTTAAAAATAACAACCAATTTTTAGTTCTAATTTTAAAAAGATAAATCAATTTTAAAAATATGATTAGTTTCAAATAAATTTATTTTGAAAGTTTCATATCATATTAAAATTAGTTTTAAAGTGTTTTGTGTGATGATAATTAACGAAAATGGTATCGATAGTGATGTCAGCAGCAACGACGACAGTGACAGTGGAGGTGGCAATGCAAATGGTGGTGACAATGACAATGTCATGGTGGTAGCAGTATTGGTGGTGGCAACCAATGGTGACAACGTTGGTGGTGGTGGTGGCATCAAATTGCGACGGTGTGGTGTTGGTGTTGATGGTGGTAGTGACGAAGGTGGTATTGTTGGTAGTAATAATAACAATGACGGTGGTGATGACCTTAATGGTGGTGGTGGGGGTAGCAATTCCAGTGGTGACAATGGTGGCAATGACATTGCTGTTGGTGATGACACCAAGTGATGACGGTGTGGTGGTTGCAACGACATTGGTGATGGTCACAAACATGGTGGTGGTGACGGTGATAATGACCATGGTGGTAGTGATAACAATGATTGTGGCGATGGTGGTGGCAGTGACGATGGTGACAGTGGCGGAGCCAGTGTTGTAACCAACAATGGTCATGACATTACCAAAAAAATAAAATTTGCAGTTATTAAGTGGTGGAATTTTTTTAATAATTATATATACTTATATAATTAATTAGGATTAAAAATAAAATTTGGTACTACTTAAAATTTGACATGGGCTAAAAAATGTTGCCACTGGATTGTGGTAGTGGTTGTGGCAGCCAATTATGACAATCACAATAATGGTGATGGTAGCAATGACGGAGGTGGTATTGGTGGTGATGACGGTAATAGTTATAGTAACAATGATGGTGGTGGCAATGATTATAGGAGTAATGACAACAAAAAATGTCATTTGCCAAATGTAAAAAATGTATGTTTTTTTTTAAACTAAAAAACAAATTCACAAAACATTTTTTTCTTGATTTTGAAAATGAGTGTAAAAATGTTTTGAAAATGATTTAAAAACCATTTGAATTCCATTTTTGTTAAACACACTTTGTTTTAAAAATAATATTTAAAATTCAAAAATTAAAAACTCACAACCACAACAAAATTATACATTAATAATATAAAGTAATTTTATATTATTATTCAAATTATAAATCATTGTATTGATAAGTTTATTGATTTTTATAATAATTATTTAAAACATTATATTTCAGGAAGAATTTTTTTTACAGTGTAAAACTAACTGTGTATGATTAAATATATTTTTAACTTTTGTAATTCTATGTTAAATTTTTTACTCATTTATATATTATCAATTTAATCATGATTCAACTACAATAAAATCATAAAACAATGCCTTCGTTTCAATTATTGGTCGTATTTTCAAACCACCGCTTCATGTATGAAACAACTAAAATAGAATAAATAGAAATAAAGTAGCATACGTATCTTAGATGTTTAGAGCATATTATTATGCTGTCATTGTCACGGACAACTATAAGAATACTAATATAATGATGATACATCAACTCACCTTAATTATTGACCCTACTTAGTTATAAAGCAAACTTTAAGCTCACTTTATATGGTGTATAAATAAATGTGGTTTGGCATATGGATCGATGGAGAATATCTGGTGGTGGCTAGGGCATGATGGCCCCATGATGGACTTGCAGAAATCTAGAATAGTCCCCCTTTACAAAGACATGCGTTAATAAGTCAAGCCTAAAAAAGATTAGTTTGGCTTAGTAGAGCTAAGGACAACAACATCCACGTCTACTGCGTTAACCTCAATGGCGCTACCAACATTAGACATTATCCTTAAGATATGTGCATTATAACAAAACGCGGTATTACTGTGATCAAGAAAGTGCATATTTTGATGTTGAGTTTGAGTTCTGCATATATAATTACGTTAAATACTGAAGAAATATAATAATAACGAAATTCTCCTAATTTTACAAGTCTATTGATACAATTGAATTGATTGTGGCAATGAATGTGTACCCCTCCCGTTTTTCTTCCCAACTTTCTGTGAAGGTTTTCTTTTGCTGCTTTGCAGAATTAACATGCAGGAACTGACATCAAATATGCTATGATTCTCAATGTAGACACATACTATTGTTCAGTTTTGGCCCGTTTCATTTCGTTGGAGTTGAATGTAGAGGGACTACCACTGAGTTGAGGGCTCTCTTCTCTAAAATTGGAATTCAGCATAGCAAGTTCTCTTAGTTGTTGCCTTTTGTAGAGATCCTGTGACTCATCCTGCACGTGAAACGGAGGAGAATAAGAAAAACTTTTATACAACACAATATCAACACTTAATGTCTCTTTGCTAATTGGTTTGTAACTTGACTAATGGAACATTTTGCTCCAAACAAAACCCACTTTCCTACACATTTCTGTCTATATGGTGCAGCTAATTTATTAGCATACAAAATTAAGTAAACACTTCAGTGGTTTGATTATCTTCAATGTTGTGCAGAATAGAATGGCAAATAAACAAAAGAACAGTGGGAAGGAAATAAAGTTTTCTTATAACCTGACAATTCTTATTTTTAAAATTTGAGTAATTGCCACTATAAAGGAAAACAAAGTAATAATTAACAACACCTTGCATAAAATGTCTAGGAGAAAAGTAGACACAAAATATCTCAGTAGTAAGTAATATTCAGAGCTTTAAAACTATAAGGAGATACCATGGGTTTGAGTAGTTCTTCTATGATTTCCTGTGCTTGCCTCAGCCTTATATCAACAACATTGACAGGTAACTCGGCCTCAATCAAAACGTGCAGTGGTTCATTTAAGTGTTCGTAGCCTGGCCTTCCCCTTAACAACTCTTCCTTTGGATTATAAAAGATAGAGTGAAGTTAATGGTTACAGAATATATGTAGTCAGAAAAATAAAAAAAAAAAGACACACTCAACAAATTGAAAGGAGAAGCAACTATGACATTAAATTAGGTTCTTAGGATTTGCAACTTGCAAGACAATCCACTAAAGAAGAGATGATACCTTATCTAATTCTTTTATTGAACCTTTCCCTCTGATAAATACACGGCAACCTGTGGTAGCTTCCACTCGCTTCAGTGAATTACCCCTAGGGCCAAGAAGCCGTCCAACCAAATTGAACTGAAATTTAAGCTAGGCTTAGTGACTCAAGGCGCAGTAGAACACCATAAAACTATAACAACAATACATGGTATAAACCTGCATAAGGTTACAGCAAAGGCATTAAAATGTTCTACATATCTTCTTACATTTGGATAGCTATCATTAGCAATATCCAAGCGCAATATCCTCTTCACAATGTGAGAGCTTGGGACACCTGGCGATGTTTGCCAATCCACGTTTAGTCCTTGTACTCCAGCTAACCCCTTATGTAAGATTGGACTTAACCTCTTAGAAAATGAGACTAAAGGTAAAAAGATAGAAAAAGAAGAAAGGATGAATGAAATGGAAGAGTAATAGTATAAGTGATACATGATACAAAGAAAACAAGTTGTAGCTGCTCGGTTTCAACAAAACAGACTGAGGATCCAATTTAAATTCACAAATATACATAATATTGGTGTCATAAACTAACAATTCCAAAAGTTTTTACTGTTAGATGAAGACATATGCCTCCTCACACAAGAGAACATAAATAATGCATAGGTTCACCTACCTTGTACCAAAATTAAACTTTTTATCAAAAGAATGGGGTAGACGGGTGGTAAGGACTAAGGATCAAACTCTGGATCACTTGGTCATAGAGACTTTAATACCATGTCATGAACTAAGGATCCCAAAAGCTTAAACTAGTGAAAACAAATAAATGGTGTTATATATTATATTTCTAATTTCTAACAATTGTTACCCTATGCACAATGGAAAACAGATAATGTTAAGTACCTGAAGTTGTAATAGGCTAAGAATTAGATTTTCTGACAATCCATAAATAGCTTATAGACTAACATTGAAGCAAAGAAAAGAAGGAACTCAACATGGAAGAGTGCTGGAGAGTGATCTATTAAACAGAAGTATAGAACAGAAAAATAAAATACTTACTTCATGTGACAAGCTGTTCCAGCCTGTAAAATTTGGTTGTATGTCTAAAGAAGGCATAAGATTGGGTTTGGGGCTTCCGAACTGCACTCTGTCATAGTCACTAAACCCTTGGTTCTGTATCATTCCATTCTTTCCAGAAACCCTTAAAATCTCTGATAATAACGTAACACTAAATATAAGAACGAGTTTAAAGAATGAGACCTTACTACTGTAAGTTCACTAAGTTGTCAAATATGAGCACGAAGGGTACTAGCTAGTAAGCACATACAGTTCAAACCATGACTATGGAAACAAAAAGTTCAAGCAAGCATAAATATTTAATAGTAAATCTGATCAGATAAAGTTTGCTCTACTCATTGAAAAGAATATGCCTAATTTATTTCTTTTACTATAGTGGATATATCATCAGTCAATAAAACATTTTGTTCGTTGTTTGAAAAAGAATAGCGATAATTGTATAGACACATTGTTGTGGAGAGTAATGCATATTGCCGCCATCTTTTAGGACCTTTTAAGGATCTTTTCCTCCCTGCATTTTGTTCTTTGTTGCTTTTCAGTTATCCGAAACTCACCAACTAAGATGATTGATCCCTTTTCATGAGTTTATCAACAGTTATGAATTCTATAGAACTATGTTGAAGTGTGCTATGGTCACATATAGGAGACTAATCTGGTTTCCAGTTACGTGTATTTTGTTCAACAACATAGACTTCTATTTCCTTTTGCAATTATTAGTGATGACAGAATTAAGCATCAACCAGTAAATTGAAATGAAATCGTACTATACTTCAACCCGGTGACAAGATCATAACTCGACAATTCAGTGCAATTTGAAGGAGTTAATAATAGACCTCAAGACAAAAGGAAAATGAGATACTAATCCAAGTGACTAGAAAACTGGGTTTATGACGAGGCCCAATTCACCTGAAACAAGAGGTGAGATCAACAAAAGAAGGAAACAATCAACAACAGAAACCTTGGAAGGTTTTAAAAAATGGCCTGCGACTGTGATTTTGACTGCAACGTCAAGGTTTTTTTTTTTCTTTCTTTCTGTGGTCACAATTGTGACCACATCAGCCATATTTATCATAGATCATCACAAAACTGCAATTTCCCTCAATGTCAAGGATCACTACAAAACCATGATCGCAACCACAATTTAAAACCGTATGATATTTAGAATAACCAACCTTGATTTAAGAGCCTGGTACACAAGGGTAGGACTTGCATGAAAGGTCCAAGCTTCTGGTGTTCTGCTAGCAGCTCCGATAAGTACTGACTATAAAAACGTGAATAAAAACATGCACCCAGAAGTTAATTGAAATCCTGACACCAAACATATACGTATACATATAACATAGGTACCTAAAAAATAAAAAATTTCAGTTTCACAATAAATAACAGAAGAAGAATCACCCCCCAATCCATTCACCTTTCAACCTCAAAATTGCTTCTCATGTTTATGTTTGGTGAATTGGCCCTTGCTGTTGAAGGTGAGGAAATCTGATTGTACAAACCAGACATCAATTCTACAAGAATTAAGGGATGCAAATTTTGCACAGAAAGGCTATAGAAAATTCAAGGCACTAAGAGAGAAATAAAGGGTTGATTGAGATGGGGTTTGGCCTCAAAGATCCTATTAAAAAAAACACAGAATCACCTCACTTATGTTTGAAAGGAAGAAAGAGCAAATGGTAATGAAAGAAGGAAAGGTACAAAAATAAGAAATATAGATGGAGGGCCACCTTCTGTTGCTCAGTAGTAAAAGCAAGCGTTAAAGGGTGCCTCTCAATCCATCTATCTCTCTCTGAAGGCGTAATTTAATTGCTGTTTTGTTGACTTCTGTTGCATATGCAATGTTATATGATTACTCCTGATTAACTAGTAGGTTTGAACTGTCTATGCAGCTCCGATAAATACTCAGAGGGAGAATTTACCGCTGATAATAATCTTACAAGGCTGAAATACGATTGTCACCAAGAAAAGATACATGTCTATAAAAAAATTGGATGTGGTCTAGAGTCTAAACAAAATAAAAAATGTTTCTATAAATAGTTTTTCTTGATTTATGAGTAAGGCTGAAACACTATTGTCACTAATGAAAGATACATGTCTATAAAAAAAATTGGATATGGTCTACAGTCTTGACAAAATAAAAAATGTTTCTATAAATAGTTTTTCTTGATTTATGAGTAAATAATTACATTCTCATCCAATCACTTTCAGAGATAATCCTGATCGAGACACAAGGATAAGTACCTCGATAATACTTATCCCAATAAAGATTCCAACCTTAGTTCACCATGTTATGGGAGATTAACTTCTTCTATTAAATTCAATCCTATTAATTAGGACTTGATAAGTTATTCACTTTTAATATATTATTGGAGATATGATATTAGTCATACAAAATTTAATCTTATGCGTATCATATATTATTTTGTTTATTAATTAATTATAAATATGTATCATATTTATAGAATATTGTTAATTTATTTATATTCATTAATTTATTTGTAACTTGTTGTTATCAACATCAATTTATCAGATGTCCACTCAAGAGTTTAATTTTTATATATTTATTAGCTTTATTAGTGAAGTTTGTTTAGAACAACAAGTTTAATTTTCAGGAGCATAAGGCAAAGAGGCCAACCCTTGGCTGATGTGACCATGAGACTTCTCAACTAGAGAAGGGTAATTAAAATCCCAAAGCAATCATTGAAATGCCGAAGCAAGTCATGCACGCTCCAATAAGGGTGCGTGGAGGTGGATTCACTTCAATCAGTAACAAAGAAGAAGCATAGAGAGGGTGCCCCAGTGACCAATGTGGGTCAATGGCACCAGATCCTGATCACATACACTATTTGAAACCAATCACCCTCATGTTTCACGCTTATGTACATAACATAGCATAAATGATGATAATCAAATCCCTGCAAGCAGTTATTATTGATAGTATATATTAACTGGCAAGCACTGAAAATAATCAAAATATGATAAATATCTTCCCAACAACCTCCAAAACTAGCAACCTTCATCACCTCCTCTGCCCTTAGCAAATAAAATGTATAAATAATGAAGGGGAGAAATTATTTGACAACTATTAACCTACAAGAGATCTTTATTCAAGTGGTATTGCGGTAAGGAAATTTAGTGATTTTTTTAATTATAAATGAAAAAAAATAAGTATTTAACCATTAAATATAAATCTACCAATTCAATCCAAATGACTTGATGGTGAAGTATAATTTTCAGATACGGAGGGTAAAACAGAGAAAGAGCTTATATTAATCTTTACAGCTTAATAGCTATGATTATTTGATTACTAAAATCAACTTGCTTACATTTGTTTGAAATATCATATGCTATTTGTTTTTTAAACCACCTTTTGCCCCATTTCTTGTCTCACTCGAACCAACCCTACTGACCTACGAGAACAATTCTCTTTTGATTGAAACTTTTTAGGCTTCAGCACTGGGAAATCAAGACCCACCCACACACAACACATTTTATATCTATTTGTAGATAATTTTTTAAAATCATAAATATGTTTTACTTTATATTTTATTAAATTTTTTTGTGACAATATTTTTTCATAGAATTTTGAGAAAACAATTTAACATATTTTTCATTTTTCTTAATTTAATTTATCGCCTAACACACGAATAATATATTAATTATTTCGATATTTATTGTGATTTAATCATGAATTAAATTTAGCCAAGAAGGCTCTTTTTCTTTTCCTTTTCATATATGATAGTGCATATTCTACAAAAATCTACATATATAATGTTTATATTACCATGTTATAATATATTATTTATTCCTATTTTGTTGCCATCTAGTGTCATGAAATAAATTTAATTCCAAGACATATGGTTAGAAACATCTTCTCTTTATTTTCCATTTCATATTAGGATAGATGTTTAATTTAACAATCTAGACATGTCATCATGTTAATAATATCATGTTCCAATAAATTTCATAGAGTATAAGGTGTTGTACTTGGACTTGGAAGGGAAGAGGAGTAAGAGGGAAGCTAGAAGGAGGCATAGGATTCCTAGGACTCTGTGGTGTGCTTGCAGAAAATGAATGGCAACGCGCATGTTGGGGCCAGGGTTAGGGACGAGAACTTTGTCAAGCAAATAAAAGCCATATGATAGGTCACAATTATGTGAGTCATGGCCATCGCAATTTTAATTCAGTTTTCTTTTCTAAAAATTCACTCTTTACGATTATATAATTTTACTGAATTTTCAGATATAATATTTTAGTTAAAATTTTTCTAATAAAACTTTCATTCTCTGTAAAAAAAATTAAATACGTTCCTACATGATCATATAATTTTAGTAATTTGTAATTATTTATTATTTTATGTGTGATCATATAAAAATTTAATTAGTTTTTGGTGTACAATGACATGACAACAAGGTAATTTGAACATAGGACATTGTACAAATTATCCAAACTCTCACCATTAGGTGGAGTCTAGTGGGTAGAAACTAAATTTTAAAACTTTGAGAGATGCTTGTGCAAGCATCACATTATTTGTTATTACACACTCTTTTTAGATACAATCTCTATTATTAACGAAAAGAAAAATATGTTTTTAGTCCTTTTATTCTTTTTTTTATTATCAAAATTGGTTTTATTTACTGCACACATTCACATGGTGAAAAAATCCTCCAACTTTTGATATTAAATGATTAAAAAAGGAAATGTTTTTGGATGAAAAAGATTTTTTTATATGAAAGAAAAGGACTTATTTTGATGACAATATGTGACTTAATATTTAATAAATAGAAAATTCTTTAAGTGTTTTCAAATAGAAATATATATATATATATATATATATATACACACATATATATGGTGTGTGAAGAAATAAAAATATCAGTTATAAAATTAGTTTGTACAAAAATGGTGTATGTTTTTTGGGTGTTTTTTTTTTGGACAAAAAATGTCAATTTTGCATCACTATAAGATTCTTTTTCTCTTTCTAAAACCTCTTTTTTCAAGTCATTTACTCCATCTTTTATAAACTAATGTTAGCGTACAAACTAATTCAAATATTAAATATTATATGTTGTAAAAAATATTCAAAGAAAATAAAAAGGGAAAAGTTACCTTATTTGTTTAAATATTGTATTTAAATTAAAACCTTATTTTTATAACATAGTACTATTTTGTTTTATTCTTATGTGAAATTCCTTTTTAATTATTTAATAGTTGAATTATGTAGAAATAACGAAATAAGATTAACATAAAATGTTAAATGAATATTATTATTGAAATTGACCATTTTAATGTGCTATCCTATTATTTATGAACTTATTAAAAAGTTTATTGCATCATTCCGCATCCTGGTTAAGGGATGAAAAGACTAAAGACTAAAAGAAAATCGCTTGATAGTAGTTCTCTAATTGTGAAACTCGATCAAACCCGATATTAGTAGGGATGGCAAACGGGCCGGTCCGCAAAAAAATGGGGCGGGCTAACCCGGTCCGCTTTTGCAAAGTGGGCTACAAATGCTAACTCGCCCCGCTTTAATGCGGGCCAGCGGGCTAGCGGGCCAGCCCGCATAAAAATTAAAAAAATAATAAAAAAAGTCAATTTAAAAAATAAAATAAAAAAAATTATTAAAAAAATACAAATATAATAATTAAAAAAAACATAAAGTTAAATAAAAATAAATAATTTAAAATTAATACTAAATAAATGATGTCATGTGATAATTCACAAAATTACACCATTTGCAAATGAAATTTACAGTTATAAACTGTGCAAAAGTGTAATATGCTAATAATGAAAGACTATTTGAAAGTATCATTATCATAACCATTTTAATATTAAAACTTAAAAGTTAATTATGAGAGTGCAAAAGAGTATAAATTTAAATAATATACTTATTTCAAAATATGTTAAATATATTTATTTAATTTTAATATTTAATATTTAAATAATATAGGCCCAGTGGACTGGCCCGCCCCGCCCCGCGTTTGGCCCGCAATTTTGCGGGGCGGGCCAGCCCGGCCTGCTTTTGATTTGCGGGTTGATATTATCAACCCAGCCCGCATTTTTTTGCGGGCTACGCGGGCCGGCCCGGCGGGCCAAGCCCATTTTGCCATACCTAAATATTAGGTATAACAAAATACTATTCTTTTAAAAATTAGATATTAACAAATTAGAAAAGGGCTTAATTCAATAAGAGGATGTATTATGTATGAACCTGAAACTGATCAGCATTTTATAAATCTGATTGCAATTAAAATTTACTTGTTATTAAAAGATATTTATATTTAAATTTTGTTTTAAAAAATAACTTTGTAATTTAAAAGTTATGTTTGAGTTGTTTCTTTTATAGAATTAGTTTTGGCATCTTTTATAAAATCAGTTTTGGGATTAAAATCCCCTTGCAAACTTGAAGGCAGAGCCTAGCACACTGAATCATTGGCGAACAAGTTCGACTCTAAAAACATTTTTGGTTATGTTCCTTCCATGTGTATTTAACTGTTTATAGAGGCTGATTTTTAATTGAGATTTATGACAATTGTCACACATTAGCCGACATTAACTTGGTTAGAGTGGCTGAAGAAATCTCCTATCACTTTCGAAATAAGAATGGTACATTTGTACCTTCTAAGATGAGTTTGGCTTCTTTTTATGAAATGGATCAGTGTATACAAAAACTGTTAATTGTGGAGACCCCTAATAGCTCGTCTAAGAAGTCTGCTTCCAAAAAGTTGAATGTCAATGAGGTCGGTGATTTTTCGTGTTACGAATCGCTCTCGTTACATTACATCAACTAATATAATTGTGGACTAATATATTGTAAATGAATATAAGAGCTAGGAATCAATAGAGAAACACCAATTCTCTATAATGTGTATAAATCACGGAAGTAGGTTTTATCTAACTCTGTTAAACCTTGTTTGTTGGTATTTTTATCCATATAAGCTTTTGGGTTTAATTCGAATTTCATGTTTGAGCTAATTAACATATAAAGATAAAAGAAATAATCATAAATTTCAACAGAAGCCGATAAATCAGATAAAATGAAACCACCAAGGCTGAACTGCATTTCAAGAGTTCAATTTGAACTAATTTTGAATAGAAAATTTATAATTCCATACCAATCAGAAAGAAAAACAAAATGGGGAAGAAAAACAAAAATGCCTTGAATCTAAGGAAAATAATCATGTTCTATCACTGGTCTTGTACGAGTCCCAAATGCTAATGGTACTTTGATGTGACCAATGGATGTCATATCCATGATTTCATTGCTATAAGCTACACATTCCAATTGCTGCATCCTTGTCCCTTTCTTGTGTCTTCTCACTAAAACAACCAATAGACCCAAAATAATAATCAACAACACAATTCCACCAACCACACATGGAACCAATATCCTCAAGATGAACTTGTTATTCTTCTTATTGTTCTTCCCACTAACATCTTGAAATTCCCCACCACTACTAGGTGCTGGTGATGGTGCATTTGATTCCACAACTATAGAGAAGTGCCCTTGTTGCATTATTGAACACACATTCCCAGGTAATAGAGTGTCAAATTGCACAGAACCATGCAAATCAAAATACACACATTTGGCCAATGCCCCCAATGATGCTGGCTTCACATGAGGAAAACTGACCAAAACTGGCTTCTTCTCAGAAGCCCTTATATCCAACTCAGGTAACCCTGAGGCTGACAAATTAACTCCACTATAGGCCAAGAGGCCCAAAACAGGAGCCAAATATGAAAAACCAGGTAAAGGGTAAAATTGATAAGACCAATTACCTAAGTTTTGGTACACCAACACAAGCCTCTCCACATAGGGCTTCTCAACAACCCCAATTGGGATCTCAAATTCATTGTAGCTAAGAACACCCCTTGTCCTCAAACTACCACTCCTAAGCCTCATTGCTGAAACTTTGATCCCTGAAAGGTTGCTGGGCACTTGAGCATCATAGGGCACACCGGTTTTTGGACTGAAAAGGGCCCTAAAGGCCCAATCTTGAAGATGGGAATCTAATAAACGAGCCGAGACAACAGCATCAGGTGGAAGTTGTTGAGCACTTGAAAGTAACATACAAAGAAGGCATGGCAATGAGAACAGCACAGAGAAACTGGCTCTGACCCTCATCAAGATCACATAAGTATGATAAAAATCAACCAAAAAAAGGTCCAAAACTGAATCAGAATTTTTTCTTGTTGAACCACTTAAGCATACTGAAAATAAAAATTGTTCAGTGTTCCCCTTACCAAAAAGGGAAAGAAATCTTCAGCATTCTGTTATATGTAGCATATGCTAATAATAAGGGTTAACAAAATTTTAAAAGAAAAAAGATAGAGATAGAGAAAACAAATTTCGTTGGTACTTCGGGTGAAGGGTTCAAGAGCAAATCTTGAAAAATCTTATCTAACGTTCAGTTTGGTGTTTGAAATTCAAAGGAGACAACTTGAAAAGGTGTTAACCTTTTATCAGGAAATTCGCATAGTTAGTTGAACAGGAATTAAAAAAGAGAGAAGAAAGTGCATGGAAGAGGTATAAGGTGAGAAATTTGGGAAGTATGAGATGAGATTTAGGAGGAGATGTGGGGGGTTACATATGAATTTGGGAGTGTAATGCTCATGATCAATGTAATGCAAGGATGTCCATTGCTTGCTCTTCTCTTTATTATGACATTCATTATGGACTCATATTTATAATTTGGTGATAGATATTTGTATGCCTCAATTCTGGTAATCTTTTTTTAGGAGAAATTTTGGTTAACTTTAAAGACACATTCAATGGTTATTTAAATGCTAAATTTTATGGTATGATATTATTATGAATATGATCAGCATTCACTAAATTGGAGAAAAATATTATGTACATTATATTTAATATTTTTAATTATCTAATTAAAAAAGGTAAGTATTAAATATTTTTTGTATTTCTTTGATTGATATCTTAATGAGATAAATATTAAATAATGAATGTTTGAATATATATTTTTATTTCTTTTGCCAATATCTTAAACAGACGTATCTGCATTTCTTTGGAAAAACCATCCATGATAGGTATATAAAACATGAATTTTTGGAACTAGAATGAGCTAGGGACAGGGAAGTAAAAGTGTAAAACACTGAATTGAGGTTAAAGACTGATAAATAAAAAATCAAAGACGGAACAAAAATTATAATGAAAAACGGGGAAGGAGAAAATTGTTACAAATTAAGGGGGTAAACTGCAAGATGCAATGATTGAGAGCTTGAATCATCCGTTACTACCTTAACATGCTTGACAATGTTAAACGTTTGACTTTTGGCCTTCAAAGTTGAAAGGGAAAGGAGTTATCACTTATAAAAATAATGACGCGTGAGATTAATGCTTACTATCTCTATTTTGGATGCATAGAAAAATATTGTAAGGGAATTCATTGATAAACATTTAATATATTTATTACACGATTTTAATTGTTTAAATAAATAAATTTTATATAATAAATGTTATTTAATAAAAATTCTTTAGTTTTATCTTCTTAATTAATAAACTTTAAAATATCAGTAACTAGCATTTATCTCTTTAATGAGTGGTTACCATTTACCAGCTTAAATATGCTTTAAAAAGTATTTAATGAAAACGAGTATCAAAAGTAACAGCATGAAAATAACTATGGAGAAAAATTATTATATATGAGTACATCTCACACGATCAATAAAACAAATTATAATTAATAAAAAAAAATTAAAAAGTGTCAACATATATAAAAATAAAACACTTTGATTATTTAAAATGAAAAGGGAAATTCACGAGTATTCTTTTTATCTGCGTAACCGTATATTTTTTAATTTTTTTTATTGTGTGGAATTTGTTACTCTAAAATTTGTGCTAAAAGCATAGATGTATTCAAGACACTATTATAATATTTTCTTAGTTTTTTAATCATATTTCTTAGACTTTGAAAATGAGAAATATTATAAAAAAAAATTATTCATCTTATTTAACATAATTTAATAAGAAAAATAAAAAATAATTATTTTTATTATCTTTCAATCAATAAAACAATCAAATAAATTAAAGGTTAATAATGAAAAAAAATCCCAAAAATGAAAACAATAATGTTGGCTTTTAAAAAAGGAAAAAATATAACATTTTACTTAAATTCTTAAAATATTTTCATTTTTTATTAATAATACGATTATCAAATCATAATTTATGTTTTATTTTGAAATAATATCATTAATGTCTCCTTTTCATTTTTATGTCACTAGCGCCAAACTAAAAAAACAAGAATTTTAATTTCCTTTACTCTAGATTAAAAGTTAGTGGTCATATGGCCACTTAAATATGTTGTGCGTAATTTTCTTTTTGATCTTGACCATTCAAATATAATTTAATAATTTATATTTATATTTCTCTCTTTTTTACAGAAGTTCTCAATTCTCATAATAAGAAAAATTCTCATTAATATGTTCCCCATAAAAGTATTAGTCTCACTAACAGGATTTTCTCACTTCTCTTTAAACTCTCTTTTTTAAAAGATTGTGATGGGAATGTTGAGTTCTATGATGATGTGTCATGGGTGGCAAGCTGTAAATTTGACTTACGATAAGGTCTTGAACCTGAAAATGAAGCAAGTAGTATGTACTTGTTCTTTTTAAGTTGTATTATTTTGTGAGGGATGACTAGTTGTTCTTTTAGGAAACACAGGCTAGCTTGGCAACCAAGTATTATCATCATTAAATGAATCCTATTTTAGTTTTGCCTATCAATTCTTTTTCCTGTCACTAGACTCTTTGTTAACTTCTTAATTATACTTAAAATGTCATTTTCTCTTCAGACTCTATGTTCTTCAGACTGATTCCACTTTGTCACCAACTGTTTTGTGATTTGTGTTCCTTGAAAGTAGACTTTCAATGCTTGAAAAGCATTTCTACTTGGTGGTGGTTTGTTTCATGATATGTTTGGCAGCCAAATGTAAAAGAAACAGGCACTAAAATAGTAATGTAGGCTCATCATAAGCCCAAAACCCCATACTCAGAAGTACAAAAAAAAAAAAAAAAAAAAGACATGTTTTAGTTGTATTTTTTGGAATTTATGATGCCTTGACTTACGATAGATTCAGTAACAAAATGTAATGGTTAAATTCTGTAATTGTTTTAAACACAAAATCAAACTATCCTTATTTCTGCTTTTTGAGACTTGTCTAGTAAAAATTTAGACATACAAGAATGTTTGATTGTTGAATATGAAGCGTTCAAATGTGATTGAAATTTGAAACTAAGTTGAAATTTAGATTGGAGAATACAATTGTAAAACCTTTGGCAAGGAACTAATCTTGATTAAGGCTTCACATGTGCTTGTTATTTGGCCTACTCTTTTTGCAAGTGATAAAGTGGAATGAAGTAGCAAGGATACATGCCATGAAGTTCATGAACCATTACTTAGCTAGTATTAGTGTTTTCACATTTCTTCATGGTCGAAGTATCATCAACCATTCAGGAAATCAAATTCATGTCATTGTTAACTACAATTAGTAACATACTACGTCTAATTTGAGTTATTGTCATTTAATTAAATGAAAAACTAATTTTACTTAAGAAAGTGTAATTTTATCATAATAACTTAAAGGTTAATGAGAAAATTTATGGCTTGAGAGCCAAGCTTCAAAGACAATGGTTCATTAAGTTTACAACAACTTTGCTGAAACATGGTTTCAGGCAATCAAGGAATCATTATTCCTTATTCACGAAAGGCAGTGGTAATTCTTTCTAGCACTATAGGTATATATGTCAATGATAGTATCATTGCAAGCTCGAATCAGAAACAATTCATGATTTGTCTTGACTTGAAAATATTTTTAAGAATATGTTTGGATGAAGTATTTTAAAATTTCAGAAAATTTAAAATTCAGGAAAATTAAAATGCATTAATTAAAATTTTTGTATTTTCAAAATCTTGTGTTTGGATAAAGAAATTGAATTTCTTCATTTTTAAAATTTTGAACCTCATTCACGGAAAAAACACGTAAGGTGGATGGTGTCGTGAGAGTAGCGGAGGTCGAAGTAGGTCGGTGATTGAGACGGAGCAAAAAATTGTGTATTTAGAGCTACTAAAAAAGAAGAGAATTTCAATTTCTCACCTTTTAGAGGGAAATTCAAATTCCATATTTTTAGTTGTTTAAAATTCTGTTTTAAAATTTTAAAAATTTAAATTCCTCATATAAAAGTATCCAAACAGTGAATTTTAAGTTAAAGAATTTTAAATTCCCTAATAAATTACTTTTCCCCATTAGAGATTTGAAATAAGACGATCCTCCTAGTTCCAAAAGCATTTTCCTCTCACAAGTCACAAAGGGAATATACATTCTCTTTACTTGAAAATACTGATTTTCTTGAATGTAGACCCCAATTTGAAATTAACAAAATCTGATGGCGGTGAGCCTCTATTGATCTGATCATGGCATGTATATAGAGACATCTTATTGGCAGATGACTTTACCTGACTATATCAAGACCAAACATCATGACCTCATACTGAGTCAATCATGCCGTCTCAACTGGGTAGCATGTCCTCATACTCCTCGAGAAGCCACATCTTGACCTTTACGAGTCTCTACTCCTTAGGAGCATTTGTTACCAGGAAAAAAATTCTTGTCCGAGAATTACCATTTCTAAATTTCATGATTCTTAAAAATAATTAAATTTGTTTAGTTTATCATAAATATTATTATATAAGTTTCCTGGAAATATAAAAGTAAAATAACATTATCACAATCTTTAATTATTTATCTCATTACACTGATATTTTAATCGTACCTAATTAAATTTATTTTTTTTAACTTAGAGAAACTTAGATTTTCACTTTTTTAATGAGAATATTTGTTTGGAAAATATTCAAATCTATACTCACAAACAAATTATAAGTAGTTAAATACAAAGGTTAATAAATATATTAAAAAATTAAATTATGATCGTGTTATAACAAATTGCTAATTTATTATTTTATAAAAAAATCTCGATAGGTTACCATTTTTTTTATTCAGTCAATCCAAAACACACTTAAATAAACATCAAATTCTCAAAGCAGTAAAATAATTTCCTCCCTTTTAAATTCCCAGTATTTTTTCTCATTTTATCTTAACCTTTTATCGGCTTGCTTCTCTACCTCTGATTTCTTTATTCTCAAGACTTCCCTTTGATTGTGCTATCCCTTTCTTTACCTCTCTTTCCTTCTTTAGCTTTCTGCTCAACATTATTCAATATTCAAATAGATAAGATTATCAATAAGCAGCATATGCTCCATATGCTTAAAATATGTTTGATCATAAAGGGTAATTGACCATTCAACCATGTTTATTTTTCTTCTTTTCGTTATCAATTTCCAACATAGCATCAAAACCCGCCACAATGGCAAAGAAATTATATAATTTACATCATGGACGACACATCATGCCGCTCCTGTAGTATAATTTAAGATCATGTCTACACTACTTTTTTTTGTGTGAAAAATTTCCAAATGACAACCTTAATTAAGTTACAACATTAAAACCGCTGACGAACAACCTAATACCATTTCACAAGAAGCCATGCCATGGCTCCTAAGTCCAATGTAAGAGATCGTGTTTACACTAGTTTAATTATGTGCACAAAATCAAAACGAATGCATTTGACACTTGGTTGTTGGTGATTGGTATGCAGAGAGATACGTGGCGTTGGCCACCTCTTTGCCAGACAAGCCAACACGTACGAGTCAGGTCTGACGCAGTAGCAACAAGCCACCCCTAATTCCGGTGTTTCAACTATAAACAAGCATAAAAGCATGGCATGATAACGTTATTTAAAATGTAAATGATTCTTGCTATGTGGAATTTAATTTTCATTTTTGTCTAATGTAATTGGTATAAAATATTTATTGATTTGGTCTATCAGATAATTAGCTGAATATCTTTAGTGGAATTATTTATTTTTAATCAATTTTTTTTTTATGTACAAGACTTAAACTTAAAACTAATTTAAAAATATTGAATTCAATATTACTTAGTTGATTTTTTTAAGTATCTCTTATTGATTATTAAAATTTAAACTAATTTAAAAATATTGAATTCAATATTATTTAGTTGATTTTTTTAGGTATCTCTTATTGATTATTAAAATTTATTTTTATCCATAAAGATTGAACTCAAATATTAAAAATTTATAATAATTTGTACACTTAAAAACTTCCTTAGTTATAGAATTTAATTTGAATCCAACTAATTAATAGTTTTTTATTTTTATTTAATTATTTTAAAAATCATGTCATCAATATAATTTTAATTGGATTAAATAATAATGTAAAATATATATGCATACAAAGTATAAAAAAATATATTATTTCTTATATATAGACATGTAACTTTTCTCATTAATAATCAGTATTATTTATTTTTTCCTCTAAAATAGGTATGATAATGGGGTGGTCGGGGGCAGTTTTTGTTTACCCCGCCCCGGCCCATCCCCGCTGTCTTTTTTTTTTTCTCCCTCTCCTCTGTCTCTTCATCGGAGACAACATTTGTCGTTGGAATTTCTCTTTGGAAATCGCTCTTCCGCTGCGAGCCACCAAGACCCTTTTGAGAGCCCTGTGCAGTAAGCTCGAAAGTCCAATTTTTTTCCCAGTTCAAGAAAATTGCTTTGGTCTTTGACTTGGAACCGTGAGCGGAGTTTATGGAATTTTGGGTTCTGCGACGAGGTGCAGGTCCAAGAAGGTTCTAGAGAGAGAATAACAAATGGGTTTTGTTGGTTTTTTTAGCAAGAGAGGTTTTGTTTTGATGTGAAGGCGAATGGTTGTGGAGAGAAGAATCTTGTGCGGGTTTGCTCTACTTTATTGTCGCTTATGAAAGATGTGAATCGTCATCTATAAGGGTTCCAAGCAAAAAAGGCGAAACTTCCCGTGACGATGGCTCATGATCATTCATCAGTCATCACTACCAATGAGTCTTTGTTTCAATTTGTCAGTTGCAGAAATTAGAGATGTCAAGGTCACGTTCATGTAGCTCTCCGTCATAAGGGCCAAATTCAACCTCCCCTCCTTGCAAAACCTTTGAAATGTTGGCATCATGCTAGTCATCCATGGCCACTGTTCTTTGCTATCGTATTGGCGCACCCCCAACAACCTCTATTCTTGCAAGTTGCAATATCGTCATCAGCAACTCCAAATTCAGCGTTGGCAACCAATACTAGGAGCGAGGCGGATATCAGTATTACCAAAATTACCCCCGTCCCTGCCCTCGAATTTAACATGCGAGGGAAAATCAAACCTGAACCCGAATCTGATCACCTCAATTTTTTTCCATCGAAATCGGGATGATTGCAGACGGGTGCAAGTAAAGTTATCATGCCTACTCTAAAATAAATTACTCATCTTAAACAAGTTAAATTCAAAATAAGAAATAAATAAATGACACATATTTTTTAAAACCTTTTTAAAATTTAACAGTCTTTTGAATTAATTTTTTTAAAACTTTTAAACATTTCTTTGAATTCCACTAGATTTTTTAGGTGGTTGAATCTTTTAAATTTTTTTATTTAATTTTAAATATTAAAATTAAATATTTATGTTTTAGAATTTATTTTTTATTTTTTTATAATAAATAGAGCCAAAAACCCATAAGCAAAGAAATTAGGTTATCATGCGAGGCAAAGCAGCCCCCTAAATAGGTCATCCCTCCGCAAGGGAACAAAAACTCATAATAACTCTCTACTGACCAAACATAGGACTAACAAAATATTTTTCTTTTAATTAATCTAATTTTTAACATTTTATTTAAATCTAAAAAGGTACATGCTATGCTAATATTAAACATTTGAGGGTTGTTAATCAGTACCAATAGATAAACATTTGATAATTTTTTTTAACTTATTCTTCCATATCACAGACAATGAGATCGTGAGCCTAGCAAGTAGCAAGTTATGGTCTGATACTGTACGGATATAAAGACAAATGGCTTGCATATTGATTTACTTACCATATTTTTTGTCGGTTTATCGTAATTAACACACATAATCACTTGATTAAATAAATTATACGAAATTTGAACAAATATGGATTTGTGTCGTTGGCATTTGTAACCACAGAAGGACAAAGAAACACAGATGTGTTGCTCTTTGGAATAAAATGATTGCCAAAGGACTTGAAATTCATGTTAATTGTTTGATCACTTATCACATGCATACGTGGATAAGGAATCCAGGAAAGAGGTCTCCCTGCATATACTTCTGAATTTGCAAAAGTTAAAAGAAAAGGCACAGCCAAATAATTAATCAAAGTACGAGAATAATCTTGAAAGTTTTGGGATAATTGAATATAGAGGTACGATTCCACTAACCCGGTCTGAGGTTAATTTTAATATAATAGGTTTCAGTTTTAAAAATTAAATTTGTTGTAGTTTATAATCTAATTTAAGTTATGTTTTAGGTTATTACAATTTCAGTCAGTGTTTAATATTCTTAAATATATAGGAGTGAGAGTTTTAAATAATTATGTATTAATGATGAATTTTTAATTTGATAAATAATATTTTATCGAACATATGATATTATATTTAAAATGATATTACATATAATAAAATATATTTTAATTTAAGTTTTATGATATATATATATTTTTTAATTTAATTATATACAATGTTATGATATATTAATATATATTTTTTGTATAGAGTTTAATTTTTATGCATTGATTTGCACTAATAACCAATCAAAAATCATGTAATTAAGAATAAATTGAAAAATAATTATTATAAAAGTAGATAAATTTATGATATATTCCGTATGATAATTTCTATTTAGTCAATAGTGTACAAATTCTCTGCACTATCCATGTATTAATTCACTTCTTTTATAACAATATTAGCTTACTTTTAACACACTTCTTATTATTAATTATAATTTTTTATAATTGAATAATCTCATAGAAAGTTAATTTCTAAAACCCATATTATTTATAAAAAAAGAAAAATAAATAATGCATTTAAAAAAAAATGCTATTAGCCTTATTTTTAAATCATAGCTCCTTAAGAATTAAGGTTTTAATTTTTACTCACACAAATATTTATCTTTAGTGTTGATAGAATAAATCATTACATAATCTTAACAATTTTTACGCGTGACATATAATATTAACAAAATATATTACCTCTTTATAATAAACTGAAAGGGTTGAATATATGTTAGGAAAAAGTTCAACCTGTTATGGACTCCTTTCGGACTTGCATGTCACATGGCCTAAGGCCCAAAACAACTACATAGTTATTTCACCTATCCACTACTGCTATATAAAGTATTTCATGTCTATATGTACTAATTGCCCACAACAATTACATAGTTATTTCACCTATCCACTACTGCTATGTAAAGTATTTCATGTCTATATGTACTAATTGAATCTCACTTTACACATCTCTTAGAGGCTCTAAATAAATTAAAAGATCGATTATAGAAAACACTTGGCCAAAGTTAGATTGGGATATGAAAGCCCAAAAGATATTCTAAAGACCTCACTAGGAGAAGAAGGAAGTAACAAAAAAATGGAGGAAGATATAAGCAAACAAGGAACATAGAGGTAAGGAATCTATTTAGAGAATCATTGCTCTTAAATGCATATATAGATAAAGGTTGAGATCCAAATTAGGGTTTGAAAGTCCAATTAGTGAATGGGGACGAGTCTTTCATAAAGAATTGACGATGAATGAGACTTTAAACACATCCTTAGTCTTTACCTATCCTTTCATCTTTTGTTAGTTAAACTCACACATACTCCATCAAACTAAGACCTAAAAACAATTGCAATAAAAAAAAAGTTAACTTTTTTTCTCCCCTTTTCACATTGTTATTAACTTTTAATTGTATTTTTTAATTAATTGTCGAGAGACAAGATATAATGGGTCTTTAATAAAATTTATAACTTATTATTATCAATGTTTAGAAATTGGGTTTTAGGGTGATTTTTAGTTCTATTCAACTAATTGAATTAGTTCTTCCTCCTTCTTTTCACTTCTTCCCAGTCTTCTTTTTAAACACAAATTTGTGTGACTCCATATGGAGTTGTTATTAAGATACACAAATTTGGATGTCAAATTGTTATTAAGATTTACCTGAGTTTGCTTTCAAAAGATAGTCATTTATTCATGGAGACAAATTACCCATTATACTGAGCTAACACATTTTTCCAGACTTTAATAATAATAATAATAATAATAATAATAATAAGAATCAGACCAAATACATTTATCCCAAAATCACTTTAGAATATTTGACTATATATAAGAATATTTGAATATATTTTATTTTCAAAACTTAAATAATATTATGAGTTAAAGCTTAGTGGGAGTTGATCGCTTAATTTTGTCAAGTTTACAAATTTAAAAATAATTATTTTTCACTTAAAAATTAAAAATATTTGTAAAAGAATGAAACCATATAAAGTTTTTTTTAAAAAAAAAATCACATATACAAAAAAAATGCAACAAAAAAAAGAATTACATACAATAACATACTATCATTTTTGTGATACTTTTAAAATAATACTAAAACTGTAAAATATCCCTTATCAAATCAAACATGGCGTTTTTAACGTGTGGTTGAAAATCTGAATCGTGAAGAAAAGCTGTGTGTTACTATACTACATGTTGATCTCTTGTTCGGTGAAAGTGAGAAATGAAGGTACGGATCTAGGGGAGTGAGTCATCTCATTTTAAATTGGACAATTCTAAGTACCCTAATCTGTTGCTTCATGTTTTTCTCCGCCAGACTAATTAGTAACTTCAAATCCTTCACACACACACATATATATAACTACGGCCACCAATGTTCAGCACTACTCCGTATGTGCAAGCACTTTGTGTGTACAAAAAAGATAGAGCCAAAATTGTTGCCGCTGATCACTGTATAAAAGAAGATAAAGTAATAATATTAATAAAAAAAATAAGTTTACATTTTAATAGAGCTTACATATAATTAATAGTTAATTTAATAATAAAATACATTAAAATGTGTAACCCGTTAATGTTTCCTCAAGATAATGACATCACTGAAATTTCTGATTATTTGTATTGCTAAAACTTTAATGTTTAGTGTTTGTTTACGTAAACAATTTAATTAAATATTTTTTTGAATGGGTGTTTAATTATATATAAATAGTATTGTAAAAGTTATTTTTCAATGAAAGAGAAATTAAGATTTTTTTTTCAAATAAATTCTGCACTGTTTTATAAGTATTCTTAAACAAATTATTTTAATAAGTTGAGAATAACTTTTTGTCTGTGTGTGTGGAAAGCAAAATAAATTTCATTGCCAGTAGTATGCTATAAAGTCCATCCAATATATGTTGAAAGCTTAAAGAAATACCATTAGTTATTTTCATAACAAAATGTGGTGGGTTAAAATAAACTATAAATAATATCTTTTAGCAAACACACTCTTAACTTCCTAGCACCATCCGAGGGATTTAGCTCCGGTTCA
The DNA here is from genome assembly GCA_007407185.1 of Glycine tomentella. Taxonomy (NCBI): domain Eukaryota; kingdom Viridiplantae; phylum Streptophyta; class Magnoliopsida; order Fabales; family Fabaceae; genus Glycine; species Glycine tomentella. Next base: position 1,023,947 of record PYAF01004620.1, read on the forward strand.
ACAAAGTTATTATAAATTTTTGGTACTTGTTTTTTTTTTTTTTTTTTTACAGACAAAAAGAAGTTTTCTTACCACCATGATTTACACTTATTTTAAATAATTAAACATATAAATTTTACTAAAAATATTTATAAAAAATGTTTTGAACAATGTTAATAGATTGCAACAATTTCTTAAAATATTTTATTTTTAATAAAGTATATATTAATATCTTACGGATATTAATTGAGAAGGTAAAAATAGAAATATTATAATATTAACATCATAATTTTTAATTAATTAATTTATTTATTAAGCAATGTTGTTAGGATGTTTGTTAGCCATACTTTTTAATACTTTTTTAACCTTTAATTGCTTAAAATATTTAAAAGTTAATGTTAACAAATTCATTGATATGATGAAACCGTAAACATAGTAAAACAAAAAAAAATCGTTGATATTATATGGAGTAATTATTATTAGTATTATTATTATAGTAACAACCATATAATAATAAATGACAGCAAATGATATGAAAAAAAACTCAAAATCTAAAACCTAGATAGTGACCATAGAGTGTAATAGAAAATAGTGCACTACAGTTGAGTGAATCGACTACTGGCATAAAAGATGAGAGAGAATGACTTAAAGGGGTAATGAGAATCCACCTTTCATCCCACTCTTCTTTTTTATTTATTTATCTCTTTCGTTACAGTACTTAAACAGTACAGGTAGGTTGGATTTTATGTGTGTGGTAAGTTTCTCTCATTTTTTCAGGGAGAGAAAGAAAAGAAAAGAGTGTGTGTAAGAGAAGAAAGGAGGTTGATGACTTTGTTATCACAAAGGAAGAAGAAACAAGAAAGAAAAACGCTCTACTCCTGCTTCTCAATATCCAATCTCATTATCATATGTTTGCAGCAAAAAAGTCTACTGCAAAAGAAATTCCCTTGCCGGGAAAAGATAAAGATGATTTTTCCTTACCTTTGTTTTTCATTTCTTTTGGAAAACAGTGCTTTGCCAGATTTGTATGTGTGGTTATGAGATCTTCAATCGCTTTCCTTTCTCTGACTCTAATGAAGACAGTGACACTTCCCATCTTTTTCTCTCTCCCTCCCTCTGCTACTTCTTTAATAATACACCTTATCTTCTCTTCCACTGATTTCTGCTTCTGACCCTTCAACTCTCTTCCACTTTTCCCATTTCTATAAGTTTTGCACTCTTAATATTTTTTCCTTTGGATTTTTTGGCTTGTTACTTTACTTATATAAAGTCATTGGTTTTCTAATTTGTGTTTTCTTCACCCCTTTCTCTGTCATATTGGTTCTCATTTCTTTCAGCACGGAAGGAATCATGGTGGGAATTTATGAGAATGGTAAAGCTGTAAGTGTAAGATTTAGTATAGTTGTTTTTTTTTTCTTCTTATTTACGATATAAGATGACCCTTTAGTTTTTCTGCTTGTGAATATAACATTGCACACGTGTTCAAAACTTAGAAAGAAGCTCTGGTTTTGGCTTAATTTAGGCACGTTCATAATTTGCCTGCCGTACTTAGATGATGTATACTACATGGATAATCAAAGGGTTAGAAACAAAGGCACACACTATTCTACTATTGTGAAAGAAAACATTCATGGGGAATTCTTGATGTCTTATATCCCGTTTTTCTTTTTTGTTGCTTCAACACTTAGGGTTAGGGTTCTTTGTTAGAGTGCTTTTTCCAATAGTTTGAAAGCTAATTACCTTGAGAAGTTGTAGAATTGATGCTGATTCAAAGAAATTATAGTACTTTCTTTGGCGTATGAGAGTGCAGTAAACTTGCAATACCTAATTTATGAACATATTTTCAAATGGAAAGGGTAAGGGTTCTATGCAGAATATAATTCAATTCATTCTCTAGTGCAATTATATTGGGTATTACCTTCAAAATAAGTAAGTTTCACAAGCCAGAACTATATTTGAAACAATCTGAAATTTTCCTGTTATATTAGTAGTGTATATGAATTATGATTTATTGTATGGATTACATGTAGTGCCTACTGACCAGAAATAACTGTGTTTAGTGAAAATAATCTCACTTTTAAAGATTTCATAAACACTAAACACAGTTATTTCTGTTTCATAGTTTTGTTGTCTTTTGTAATTATCTTTTATTGTTGGCAAGTGTGATTATTTTCACTTATTTTTTAAAGATCTAGCACTCTATCATTAGTGTCTTGAAGTCTAAATATATTTTGTAACTTTTGTTTGAACATTGTCTCATTTTGATTTTGTTTTGATAGACCTTATATATGGTGAAATATTTTAATATTCTTGCTATCCAAGTTCTTTTCAATGCAATTAAAATTGCTTTTGGATTAATATTAAAGATGTATATACTATTAGGAATAGTTGAAGAGAGCTTCCTTCAGTCCACTCATGGATGGGTAAGGGGTTTGAATTAGCTGCTGACTCATTCATTCAAACACAATAGATTCGGCTTCATGATATGCTATTGTGAATGTGTGAATGATGCGGGAGGTAAATTTCTTCCTTTTCTTGTCCTTGCTTGGACTGAAGGGAGCTCCCTCTAACTGTTTATAATGTTATCTTCTTTTCCCTTTTCTGGTTAATTACTCTTTTCCCTCGTTAACATTCATATTAAAATTTTAGTAATTATGCATTTTTTGACCTGCCGGAATTTTTTTTAAAAGTCAAAATAATTGTTTAATTGCTATGTTATTTTAATGTCTTAGTCAATTGCTATGTAATTTTACTATTTTTGTATCTTTGGAGCTACTATTTTGTTTTTTGCTTATCTCAATTGATGCATGCATTTGATTAATTCATCATTTCAAGCATCATGACTTCATTTTGTGTTGGGGTTTGAGCTATGTCTCCGTATAATTTGTGGCATGAGATTCCCTATGCATTGTCTTAGACTCTTAGGCATAATATATGTTATATTACCATTATTGGAAAACATTATATATGTTTTCCTGCCGCTTGTCATATTGTGCTAATGTGATATTAGTTTAACAATGATTTTGGTGGTCATATTTTGTGGTTTTTCTGATTCACATTATTTTTTATGTTATAAATTCAATTCATGTTTTTTGGAGAGGGATGACAAAATAGTAGTCATTATAATTATGCCTTGTTACCTCGTACAAATTATATAGTGAAATAACACCAATTGCTTTGATTTGGATTTTATGAAACTTTTTTCTTATAATTCTGCCATGATATTTCATGTGTGGTACATCTCAATCATGTGTCTATCATATATGTTTTTTGGATGTGAAAAATGTTCTTTTACTTGTAATGTTGCTGCCAAATTTTAAGAAAATAGATGGGTTTTAAGGTTTTGTTAATTTGTTGTGGGTAGTATGTTTGAATCATCATCTTAATTGGTAAAGTAGACCTATTAGCTTGACAAGATGGAGTGTTTTTACTTGTATGGGAATCCATGTTAGTATTTGCTAAAGTGACATTTATGATCAGATAGTTAAAAGCTACATGTACAAAGTGAGACTTGCTAGAATTTGCCAAATTGATCTATTTGGGTTTTAAATTTTGCGGTAAAAATTTAACAGAATTCTTGCCTTAGATTTTATAATTTGCATGTGCACGCACACACTTGTACACCATTGCTTGTCTAGCGGATTGGTCAAAGTACCTTTTATATGTATAGGGAAACCATAAGGGTATTTGCAAATTGACTTTTTGATAAGGTGGTTAATTACTAATACTTATGCCTAATGATATTGGTACAAGTAATAATTCACATTGAGTGGGATGACATTAATGAATCTTTTTATGTTTAAATTTTGCATGATATGGTCATGTACATGTTTTGTGACAATTTGCTTTCATGATAAAATTAAGAGTCTTTGTAAAAGACACCCTATCCCATGGAATGTATATAACTATATAAGAGATGAAATGGGACAATGATATATCAAGAAATCATTGTTTATGCATGACTTATAATTTTAAAATAATTATCTTATAAGTTATATAACTATAATTTTTAATTAGTTAGCAATGGTTTTTCCCCGATGTATCGCAATTAAACTATACTACATTTTTTTTATCATGGAAAATTAAATCCTAGTGTACTAGTATCTATTTACAAGACTAGTCTTTCAGGTTTATTCAAGGATGTATGAGTTATTTTCTAATTTTTAATAATCTTTTGCATGTCACATGTTTCCTTGTGTTCTTGAGAGAAAATATATTTTTTCTTAAATATAAGAAAATTTAATATATTTAATATTATCTTTAAAATATTCTTCAATTATTTGAGTTGTTAATTTTATTTTTTTACTTGATATAAAATTTTAGTAATTAATAAGTTGAAAAAAAACATGTTTCTTTTTCTTATATTTAAGATAGGAAACATCATCTCGAGGATTCATATTGGTTGGCTTGTTGGCTCTAAACTCACAGTTTACCTTGAAAACATGCCACAACATTCATTGTAGTGTGTAGTGTGAGTCTGTCACTTTATTCTCAAATTAAAAAAAAAAAAAAAAGCAAAAACAAACATTGGGGACATAAAAATACAAGAGTGATCTACCACTTTGGTTTTGTTTTCCCATACTTTTTCTCATTGGAGGAGGCCCTTGAAGCTGAGCAATTAATACCATCATGCTGGCCATTGAAATATGTTTCTACATGCAAGAAACCTAATTTTTGTGCATTATGATCAGGTAGTGTAGTGCTGTTACCATAACAGTGTCATAAAAGATGAAGGAAGCAACCATGTAAACCCCAAACAATAGATTATAGTACTAATATAGTATAGTAAATGGAACAAATAATTTGTGATACTACTAGTGAATAAATGCTGTTAGATAGCTGTTTGTAGAGTGGTAATGTACATTTGTGTCATACTCTTTTTTCTTATTTTCTTCTTGGAGGAAAGTTGTTGTAATAGTAATTATTGCATAACTGATCAATCTTCTGGAATCTGACCAGTTTTGCAGTGGCTGGAATTAAAATAAATATTAGCCGTGCAATGGGGCCAAAGATAGACCCTGCCCTGCCTTTTTGTGCATCATTACTATTCACTATGCTGACTCTAGCTAGCAACTCTACCTAGCTAGAGGTTGGAACTTGGAGCTATAAACGTTCTAGTTTGTTTGACATTGCGAGATCAAGTATTTTTACTATTTTTTTCCCAATTTCCTCTTAAAATCTCGTGCAGTGTTCAGCTGTTACTTCCAACTTATTTTCTTTACCAATGTTATGTAATGGTGATTAAAAAGAAGAAACATTGCCATTAATTTTAAGTCTCAGCTTGAGAAATTCATGTTACAAAATAATAATTTTGGATTATTTTTATAGATTATGGAGAAAGCGTTTCTCTTTCCTATATACTTCCAAAATGGCATGATATTATTATATAAGTCTGCATGTGTGTAACTGAACTAAAACTAGGCTAGTTACTTGAGGAGATCGAGATGCAAGTATAATTGAACTGGATCTCTCTTACTTTTTACCCATTATTTAATACTAAATGTTTTGATAAATGGGCAAGTGTTTGGGGTCAGTATGTTAAATCATAAAATTCTCTTAAATCTGAAGTGGATTTTTCCCCCATTCCCTTTTGTCAACATGTTAGAATATACCGTATATATATACACTTTTTAATCATGCTTCAATGTTGATGTTACTGTAATGCAGGACCACTAGTCCTTCAGGTTTATCCAAGGAAGTATGTGTCATTTTTCTAATTTTTTTAATAATCTTCTGCATGTCACGTGTTAAAACTATTTGGGAAATCGTTTTCTAGTAAGGTTTTATTGGTGAAAAATTTTCCATTATTTTAACAAAAATACTAAAAAATGACACTTGACTTCATTTTTGTAAGTGTGCATCTCACGCTAGCCCTTCATCAATGGTGGTCCAAAGTTGTTGAGCAATGTTGAATCTTCACATAGAATGGTATCGTATGCATGCTGGATTCCTGGAAAAGAGAGAAATAAAGGGTGAAACATTTTTTCTGGTACAAATGCAAGTGGGGTGTGGTCTCATAAAGCTTTTACAATCACTAAGATTTATCTGAAAAAAGCTGAGTTTGAAAGGCCAATCAACAAGATTGGTGGAGAGGGTTTTGCACTCCATAGGGCAAACAATGAGGGAACAAGGACAAAGAAAAGCAATAAATATAATAGAGTAACAAAAGAAATAAAAGCCCATTATGGAGGACATTGCATGTGCCTTGAACAGTACTAGTGTTCCTTTAGTTGCTACCAATTCTCTCATGGCTCTTGTAAGTGTTTGAGCCAATGGAGAGCTTGATAACAATATGTTGAGCTGGATAACTCTTAGATTCAGAAAATGACACTACCTATGTTCTCATCTTTCTCTCTCTTCCTTTGTTTGAAGTGATTAATATGATAAATTGATAATATCCTTGTGTGTGTGTGTGTGTGTGCTTGTGTTTTGTGCTTTAGTTAAAGGTTTTCAATGGCACCATTAAGAAGCAAGAACGGGGTTTACACTGTTGTAGGTCAGAAAATATTAGTATGAGCCAACTTAATAAGAATTCTGGAGTCACATGATGTTTTTTCTCCACTGACCACCCTCCATCCGTTTTCACTGATAATAATCTCTCTTGTTGAGATATCTTATTTTCTCTAATATAAAAGATTTTGTCTCTGTCAATGAATCTAACATGGCCGGAGTAGTTCTCGTTTTCCACGAAGAAATTACTTGAGGATGGTGACACCACTCTCAGTCCAAGTGCCAGTACATTAAATACAACAAGTGTGTGGGGTTTCACCTCTCGTGGTGTGGTCCAGGTGAGATGAGTGTGATGGCAGCTTGGCAATCAATGATGATGTATAGATATGATAAAAAGGCCATACATATTAATAAATTTATTTTTTAAAAGGTGAAAATTTAAATTTATTTATATGTTAATTTTTGTCTAATGAAATAGTCTATGAGATACATTTAAAGACAAATTTATTAACACTCTACAGGAACGAATTTATTAGTGTTTTATATATTCATGGACGAATTTGTTAGTATTTTATCCAAAATATAATTTAATCTTCATCTTCTCACTTTTTTAATCGTTATAAACATAATAGTAAAATAACACTTTTAAAAAAAAGGAAAACAAATATAAGTTAGAATAAACATAATATTTATTAATAAGCATAATTTGTTTGTTATTATGAAATTTCTATTATGACAATATTAGATAATGTGAAAATCAAGTTGAGTTTCATTTTTTTGTAAGGATTACTTAGGTGTGTATTTTAATTTATTTGAGTCTCATATTTGGATAAAATATTGTCTCATATTTTTCCTTTAAAATTTCTAATGTGATAATATTTTACTCAAAATGAGACTCAAACAAAAATGCACATTCATTAAATTAATCCTTATAAAAAAATGAAATTCAACTTGATTTTGTCACTATCTAATGTTATTACAATAGATTATGCTTAGTATTATGTTTGTTCTAACTTATACTTGCTTTCCTAATTTTTTAAGTCTTTATTGTAATTTTATGTTTGTAATGATTAAAAAAGGGAGAAGATGAAGATTAAATTATATTTTGGGTAGAACGTTAACAAATTCATCCCTGAATGTGTAGAACGCTGACCAATTCGTCCTTGAATGTGTCATATAAGCTCTTTTAATTAATGGTAATGGACGAAAGTTAACGATGAATTTGTCGCATTTTTTTTTTCATTTTTGAGCACAAAAATTTGAATTTCAATCTTTCGAGAATGAATTTGCCATCGCTCTACACATTTAAAAACACGAAAATAATTATTTACCCTTTTTTATATATCATAATTAGAATATTTCAGTCTCTAGTGAATCATAAGGTATTTTTATAATTTTTTTTTATGTTTTAGTCTTTTGATTTGACTATGTGAAATTAATTTTTTATTCATAACTTAATCATATTTAATTTCTTTTTTTTTCTTTTTTTCAATGATATACCTTGTGAAAATTAAATTTGGATTCCCCCCACAAACTTATTTTGTGTTATCAACTCATATACATTTACTGGATTTTACTGGTGATTTTACTGGTGTATTATGTATATGAGCTTCTTCTTTTTTTGTCACAGATGTTATATATACTATATAGTCTCTAAAATGTTTATGTAATCTATATAGTTTGCTAATTAGAATTCTACCAAATAAATAGTCCCTAACTAATGTACTAATTATTATCATTATAGAGGGGGTGTAGAGTCAACTTCGGAGGGTGCTAGACAACGAAAGTAATTGTAACGGTGATGGTGATGACGAATGAGCCATGCATGGGTTCTGATTTTATTCGTGGTGGAAGTCACTAGGATTATACTTTCTGTGTGGTGTACACCTTAACCTCTTAAGCACACTGGCACTCCTAAAAACTCATGGACTTTATTTATGGGAACTTGAATAATCAAAGGCGAGAATCTGGGCTTGGTTTGTTTAATTATTAGTAGGGGACAGCTTATGAATCTTTTACTGGTGATGTGTGTGCTTCCATATATAAAATAGGAATTATTTTCTTTGCCACATTGAACATATATTCAAAACCCTACAATGTTTCTATGCTGCTAGCAATGTGCATTTCACCTTCCCCTTTTCAGGTTAAAATATAATACTAGTATCCTATACGGTTCTTCTCCTAATTCTTTTAAAATTTAAACATTGCCAGTGAATCAATATCACGTGTTTTCATTATATAATTAAATTCACTATGCAAGTTTAGGTCTTATTTGGATAAATAATGTAAAACTTAATTTTAATTTATGAAAGAAATTTATTTAATTTTTTCTTTTCATATTCTATTTTTTATAAATATTTATGAAAAAGTTTATCTCACTTAAGTCTTGATTTTGTTTTATTTTAAAGAATACTTAAAACTTCGAATTCAAAACTATCTATTCAACAAGAATAACTCTTCACAAGTTGATTTACGCACTTGTTAATAGTCTTGGCCTCTTTTAATAATATAATAACCAGCACATTTTTCCATATATATAATCATCCAAAGAGTTTCAAAATATACCTCCATTGAAACCAAATAAGATGGTGACACAGTTCAGCATCAACAAAACACAACATAACTACTTATTGGCTAACCAAACAAGAAGAGTCCCAACTCAAACCATCTTAAGTCTACCAACAATTTAAGTAAAGCAAATTTGAAGAGTAAAAAAAAACAAGTTTTTGGTAAAATCCACAAGTCTAGCTACTGTTCATCATCATTAATCTCTTAGATGATGATTATCCACTTCATCATTTTGTGCGTCTTCCTGTTCCTCATCTTGTGGTGGTAGCTGGTTAAGATCGAGATTTCTCATCCACCTCCCCTCCATGCCAGAAGGCACCAACAACTCAGCAGAGAGTAGTAAATTTGGTTGCTGCTTTGGAAATGGGCCCATAGGGTTCAGCATGCCAACACCCCTTTGCAAGTCAGAGTAACTAAAAGAGAGTAATGCATTACTATGCTGTGGTTGTTGTTGGTTCACATTTGGACTCATATTTGCATTGCCATCTGGGGCAAGTTTCAAATCCAAACCCGACAAACAGTTGTTTGGATTAGACCAACTTGAGAAGCTTGCACCTTCTAAGTGCAAAAAAGATGATGGTCTTGAACTTGAAGGGATGTAGGGGTTGATGATGCTGCTCTTCATGGCATCTGCTAGCAGTTTTGGTGGATTAATCTGATGCATTATCCCTTTTCCCTTGTGATCAATTTCACCATTTTTAGCAGCAGCAGGAGCATCATCAGCACAGTCATGTTCAGCATTTTGGCTTTCTTCATCTAAGACTATTATTGTTGGCAGTGTTTGATGCACTTCCTTTCCCTTGTCGTTGATCTGATCATGTGCATCACTTGCAAGGCATGGCGTTGAACTTTCTCCATTAAAAAGTTCCCTGAAGCTTTGATGTCGGTTCCTTGCTTCTGTGGTTTTAGCTGCTGATGCTGGTTGTTCCTGTTGGCCAAGCAAAGTTGGTTAATTAAAAACTTATGATTGAAATTTTAATAACTCCATATACACATAAACGTACACATGCATTTTTTAAATTTTTGCATTATTTTAGAGAAGCTAGATGATCAATAGTAATATTCAATGAAAGTATCATGGAGGTGTAAACTAGAGACATCTATACAATACAAGTTTCTTTTGTGTTTTTCAAATTTTGGGTTGCACGATGAGGATGGTTAATGATGTTCCATAAATTTGTCTCGTTCATATATCAATAAAATTGCAACAAATCTAGAAATGGTTTACTAGGAGTTCAATAAAATTGCAACAATATATATATAGGAGTATTGATTTTTGAGTAGTCCTATGAAATGCACATATCACAACACATTTAGAGCACTTACTTGAGTAGTGTTTTCTTCCACAAGAGCCGAAGAATGAGTACCAATGTTTTCACCTGTACCAAGGAAAAGGATCGAAAATAAACTTAGTTGCACTTTATTATCATTCAAACAAAAAGATAGTCTTAAGCAGGATTTTAGTTTACTGTATGTTCCTAGATACTTTAATAATAATAATAATAATAATAATAATAATAATAATAATAATAATAATAATAATAATAATAATAATAATAATAATAATAATAATAATATTAATAATAATAATAATAATAATAAAATAAAACTACCAGAATTTTGCAAATTTTGTTAGAGCAAAATGAGTGCATCAAACATCACAAATCAAAGTGCAGCAAACCCTTTTCCATTCAGAATTGAGTGAATGGTGAGAGACCTAAAGTAAATTTAAAGAGATTTTCTTTTTATTTTTAAAAAAGTTGTAAATTAAGTCTTTTTGCTAATATATGTAACATTTTTTTTATCAAATTATGTGATCTTTTTTATTTTATAAAAACTAATAACAAATATATTTTTTTGGTTTACCTAAAACTTAAACTTTAATTATTTTAGCCTTGAATCAACTTGTTTTCATTAGACGGGAAACTTCTTTTTCCCACTTACTGGATGAGTCCTAAAAAAATTACAAATGCGACATGATATACACATACAGAAATAAAGTAAATTTTAAAAACCAAAAGACATGACACAACTATAATACATTGTATAACATTAATATAAAGTTAATGTAAGACACGCACACGATGGTTCAAAAATGAGAATAGACATAATAAGCCACTCTAATTTATCTAATCTGTGTGATATATTTCCATATCCATTGGAGTAAGAGTCTTAAAAATAAAAGTAATATATATATATATATATATATATATATATATGAACAATTGGGAGAGAATTCATAATATCTTTAATGTTCAACATAAGCATATCTGACATGAATATGAAACAACACAGATACAATTTTGATGTGCCTTGCTTCTCAAGGTGAGACAACACATGAGACATTTATTTATTTATTTATTACAAGATAGAGCCTTATAACATAAAGATATAACTACATAAAGCAGAGGTTCCTTACCAACAAATTCAGGAGAAGAAATTGCATGCTCTGCTGTAGTTGTGTTCTGTCCACCTTCTCCACTTGGGGATGCAGCAGGCCTCTTGTCGGAAGAAGGTACCATCTGAAAATGTTAAGGGTCAGCATGCAAGACTACGTATATAACTTCACCATGGAAGAAATTATGTTGAACAAAACTTGATTAAATCTTAGAAAGACAGTGATCTTAATTAAGGCTTGCTATTTCATTTGGTCATTGCATTTGGTGATGTCTTGTGTTTGTGTGATTAGCATTCATAGCATTTGCGCACAGAAGAAGTGACACATCAAAATGTACATCGTTGAAATGTATGAAAAATCAGCTAGCTGGAAGTGTTTCACCAAATCATTATTAATTAAATAGGTGAAACAAGTTAAAAGAAATGTCCAAATAAATACTAGTATGAAATATGTATAAGAATGTTCAAATAAAAGAATGTATAGGAAATGTCCAAATAAAATAATTTTTTCATCTGGAAGCTGCGTGTGACTTTATTTTAATTTCTTCTTAATTTTCACTCTCTTTTCCTTATTAACACACACACACACATATTGTTTAACTTTCTCAACTTAAAGACTCGGATTATTTGTTATTCAATACAGTATAAAATTTGAAGTTTATTCCTGAGAAATATCAAGTCTCTAGGTGTTTAAAATGAACAATATATTTTTCCTAAAACATTCATACATATGAAGAACGAGGTGAAAAGAAATTGAAGGTATGAAAGGGAAGGAGATGATATTTGATTGAAACCTTGGTCAACTGTTCCAAGATTGCATAAGAAGCCTCGAGCTTTGAAATAAAAAAAAAAAAATCTCTAACATTAATAGAACGCTCAATAATCAAATAAAGATAAGATACTATAGATCTTCAAAAGGCAAAAAGAAATTACTTCAGGATTATCTGGCTTAGCATGTGGTTCATTGGGGTTGTCCCTGCATAATTAAGCAACCACTTATTAATCATTTGGAAAGAACCCTTAGAGGCTTAATGTTGTTAAACCATAATCTAGCCATTAAAGAAAGAAATAATATACTAATATGATTTTCACCTTTGAGGGAGATCAGAGACATTTTGATTGTCATTGCTTTCTGGCACAATGCCCGGAGATAACACTGCACGGTACAATATATATAGTTATAGACATGCACCATATTTTTAATATGTGATACATCATATTCTTAGTGTAAATTCATAAATCTGTATAGTAATAGTTGCATTGGTGCACTGTATTGTTGATATGGTACCAACAGAAGTAAATGTTCAGTATATAATCTCTTTTGTAGTGATATTTAGTTATATGCGTCAATTAATCACTACTCAGGAAAAATCACATATAATGACATACCAATAAAATATACATGCATGTGTGAAATAATTAACAAGGCTTACCGTTTGCTCTTGAAGTACTGCTACTTCCACCGTTTCGTTTCCTCTTTGCGATCAGTAAAATGAAAGAGAAAGTTATTAAATAAATAAATAAAATAATAACAATGGTTTCTCCTCCTCTGCATGTGGTTTTGTCAACACGCATTAATATTCTCTGGTAAAACGGCAGCATTGATTATTCAACTTGAATACTTTTAAGTTAAATATTTTAATCTTTTTTGTTTGGAAAATTGGAGACTGAATAATAATGAACTAGCATTTGCTAGGAAGACAACAGTGGATATGATTGATTCCAGAGAATTTACGTGAGTAAAACAATAAGAATAAATTGATATATATATATATATATATCAATATATATATATATAAGTTTGATATTTTTCTCAAGAAAAAAGTTTGACATCGTCTAAGAGGTGACACATTATTTTTTTTAGGAAAAGGTGACACATCATTATGATTTATTGTTTTGAGTAATAAATTGTTTATAATTAATTACTACTAATTTTGAAGAGAATGAAAAGAATGAGAGAAACATGAAACCTTAGTTGATGACATCACTTTCTTAGGAGTTTTGTGATTATCAGTTCTCTTTCTTCTCCTTGTTGGCGCATATGGCTCGTCATTTTTGTCATCATCCGATTCAGAGTCAAATTTGATTAGGAATTTAAAGTCCTCATCTAAATCAGTGTTTTCTTTTACTTTTCCTTTGTTTCTCTTTTCAGCAGGGTTGGCTGACTCCTTCTTCTCTTTTATTTTCTCATTTTTAGCAGTTATTCTGCTGCTCCTTCTCCTCTCTGAATTCTCTGATTCATTTTCAAACACAATTATTTTATTAATTCAGATCATATATATAAATTAATTAAGACATGTCGTAATACTATGTAAACCATTCTCTTATCATACAATCTATATCTAGCATTAGATTTTAAAAAGACACGTTTCTTTATAGCTTTATGTGCATGTTTAACTTACTACATTGAAAAATAATGCATAAAATGCCAAAAAAATAAAGATAAATATTACATTCTTAAAAATAAGCCAACCAAAAGTAGTTATTTCTTTTATATCACATTATAAAAGTGCGTGTATATATATATATATATATATATATATATATATATATATATATATATATATATATATATCAGAGAGAGGAACCGTTTCAAACATTTATAAAAAAATGTCATCATATACAGTTTTCAGACGACCTTATTAAGTAATAATAAATGACATAAAAAAATATTCTAATTTTTTATAGCATATTCTAAAAAATTAATACAATATAATTAAATATATTTTTCATTCCCTTCCTTGTATCTCCTAATGGGGTGTGTTAAGTTCCATCCTACTAGTGGAGCACCTGATAAGATATACAACCAAAACAAAAAATAAAGTTTATACATAAATTTAAAAATAAAATAATGTGTTGTACAATAAATAACAGACGAGTCCGGCCAAAATTTTAATGACAAAAATTTTATTGTAAGACGATTTTTTTTGTGAGGAATTTATTGTGAGACGTTATAAAGTGAAATAATTTTTCCATCTGGAAGGTGTATTATGATGCTAAGATATATTCTTGTGATTTTTAATTTTGACCATTTATGATAAAATTTAAAAATTAATATTTATTTTTCCACTCTCACATAAAAAATCTCTCTCACTATACAGACTTCTAAAGTATTAGTCAATATATATATATATATATATATACACACACATATAAGCATTGATTACAGAGAGAAATCGCTTATCAAATTTATAAAAAAATATTTGCAAATATAATTTTCACCTGCCTTATTAAATACTCCTTATTTAGTAAAAATATATTTTCTCTTGTAACAAAAAAAACTTTAAATATATAAATTTTTTTAAAAGATAATGTGTTATACAAGGGTGGATGGTGCTATTTGAACCACTTTTTTTTTACATTTTATATTTTTTTTTATAAAAATCCCTTTTTCAATATCACCGGAAAGCTCTTCCCGTACTTGTTCAAAGATCTTAAAAGTAGAACAAGGGGGAAAGTGTGTAGGTGCTAATGTTTTCCAAATTCAACACACCCCAAATTTACAATAAAAAATAGTTCTTGTTGTGCATCTTGTCTAGATACGCAAACAAAACTAGTTTTCGTTATGAAGTTATACACAACAAAAACTAATTTCCATAAAGGGTATTTTTGTAAAAAAAATATGGTCGATGCAAAAAGCAAAAACAAAATGGTGAGAATATCAGCAATTGTTACACAATAGATAACAGGAATCCAACCAAAATTTTAATGAGAAAAAAAGTTATTGTCAAATGTCATAAAAATCAAATAATTTTGAGAGTAGATCTAGTGTTGTAAAACATCAAATCTTGTAAATAAAATAAGATTTTTTTTAAAAAAAAAAAATAAGAGCATTTGCATCAAGGAGTTCATAAATAATATTTGAGTAAATTGAGCAATCACAAGTTGTGGTTTCACTCACAATAAGATGTATAGGAATAAACAATGATGAAGAACACATACCTACCCATGATAG
The DNA here is from genome assembly GCA_007407185.1 of Glycine tomentella. Lineage (NCBI taxonomy): Eukaryota > Viridiplantae > Streptophyta > Magnoliopsida > Fabales > Fabaceae > Glycine > Glycine tomentella. The sequence goes on from PYAF01004620.1 coordinate 1,039,296, forward strand.
TGAAGCTTGATCAACCTCTACGCTCAATGGTGCCTTCACAGCAAAACCCTAAAGTGGACCTTTTTTTTTTATCCGTGAATGAAATAAAAGAGAACAGAGAAGCAAAACAACTATTTAACAAAAGGGATGTCTAGACCATCGGAGAGATAACTAGAAGAAAACTAAGGCGGACAAGAAAACCCTAAACTTTTTTATATCAGTAAACGAAATAAAAGACAATAAAGAAGCAAAATAAATGTCTAACAAAAGAGATGCCAAGAGCATCAAAAATAAAATTGGAAGAAAGTTGAGGCAGACAAGAAGAAGCAAAACCCTAAAGTTTATTTTATCGGTGAATGAAATAAAAGACAATAGAGAATCAAAATTATCTAATAAAAGAGATGCCTAAAGCATCAGCAAGACAACTAGAAGAAAATTGAGGCGGACAAGACTCTAAAATATGACAAAGAAATGAAGACGATGCTCTATGCTTTTATAAAATCTTGTTTTCCCTATTGAAAGAACAAGTCGCATCGATCTCTATTTAAACTTAAAATCTTCTATGGTGAAATTAATTAGGATGATTCTTAGCATTTAAAACATGATGTCATTGTTTTTATCCATAACTTGATGGCATGTATGATTATCAACGTGTTGCGTTCAAAGTAACGTGAATTGTAAATTTTGACCAATATTTTAACAAAAAAATATATATTATTTTTTTCAACATTTCAAAAGGTTCTAAAATAAGTCAAACACAAAATTACTCATTACACAAAAAAAAATTAATTCATTTAAAGTGAGATGGGGCAATACAACAAAATCATTATTCAAAATTATATTACAATAGTGTACTAAACTAGGAAAATAGATAAAGGTATTGAAAGCTGAAAGCCATTAAATAGCATTTTGTTCATAAATCTCAAAATCTTGGTTACTCATGTTGTAAATTTTCATTAAGTTTGAAAGTTTGTCTTAGATTTTTTTCTCTACAAAATATTCTCTTATATTGTGTTTGATTTAAAGGTGAAAAATAAAATTGATGGAAATAAAATAAATTTATTTAAATTAAAGTAGAATATAAAATTTCTAGAACTCACATGAAACCACACAATTACTTTTCCATTTCTCTTCTGCTTCAACCAAACATAACATACGAAATTGTTTTGAGATTAATTTCCGGGGTGGTAACTTGAATTTAACTTCTCTAAAAATGAAAGGGTAAATATGTTAAGGATGGTGATTAGATTCAATTTAGCCAATATCGGTAAGAAAAATAACAATAAGACAAGAAATTACCCATTAAAAGTGTCTAGGTCTAGTTATGGATATTTACTTAAAAAACAATTGAGAATTATTACACGTATGGATACTTTGTTACCCATCTCACAGTACATACATTATTTAATGTATTAATTTAAAATAAAAACTATATTACAATTCTTTCTAATAGCCTTATAGACAATTATGTACTTGATAATTGGGATTAAAAGTTATCAAAGTGAAAACAAAAATAAAAACTAACCCTTCGAAAAATATAAGACCAAGATTATAAGTGAAGAATATCAAAATGTGCAATGCCCCATTTACCAAGGCACTTTCTCTCATGAAGCTCAAGTCTCCCTTGCACCAATCCTCACTCTAACAGACTATCACTAATACTGGAGTTTTCACAAGCATTGTTAAAAAAAATTATCCCATTGGACAAATCACTTGAGCAGAAAAGCATTTTTATAAGATTAATTGCTTAAAAATGCGCTTCCATTAAGTATAATTGCTAAAAAAAAAAGAAAAGAAAAACAAAGATCTAGTTCTAGAATTGGATTATTGAATTAAGCCTCTCTTTCATAATGGAAAAAATCAACTACACGAAAAGCTGTTCCTGTTGCAGGTCAGGCAATAACATCATCTACAAGAAAGCACTTCTAGTTAGTTAAAAGTGCTTTAGTTTATGCAACAATACATACCCCACAATCTATAATTGAATTCCAATAAAACAAACTCTTGCTGTCTGCAGAAAGCTCATCAAGCCTCATTCTTCATGGCTAAGAACTTATATCTTTGGTTACAAAGAATGTATCAAACTGCATGACCCGGCATAGGATCTATGCATTAATTGGTCTTAGCTAACAATAAGAAATGTGTAATAATATACAGACTAAAGAAAGCTTAAAACTAGCTAGGAATCCCTAAACTTCAAAATTGTAATCATGGCTATTAACATTGTATTATGCACTTTTTTTTCTCTCACCAAGAGGAAGGGATAACAAGGTTTCTATCATTTTTATGCTCCCAGCTTGATGGCTGTATCAACTGCATCAACACTGTTATTTTGCTGTCCCCACAGCTGTGCATATCTTCCTGCTTTTGATAAGAGCACTTCATGGGGTCCTTGCTCAATCACCTTCCCATTTTCCAAAACAATGATCTGAACATTCCCAAAACAATCTTTTAATGTAAATAGTGTATTGTCTAAAGAGAATATACATACCAAGTAAAAGATAATGTTATTGTAAGGATGGATTTTCTTTTGGGGTTATCATAAATCTACTGTTATGAAATGTGCCTTTTTGATAGTGTCTTGGCTTACTGTATAGATGTGTCTAACTCCAACATATAGATTACTATTAAAGATAAAAATAGTAACTGTGTTCTGGAGCTATCTATGTAAACTTACATAAAATTTATTATAACAGGTATACATAAAACTAGGAACTACATAAAACTAGATAGATAGAGTTTACCTCGTCACACTGCATTGCAGTGGTAAGCCTGTGAGCAATGAATATGGAAGTCTGATTATTTTTTGCTACTGAATTTAACGCACTTAAAATTTCTGCTTCTGTTGTGCTGTCGAGAGCACTAGTAGCTTCATCGCACAACCTAAAGGGCAAGACAGGACAACAGGGATCATCCATGATTGAAGAGTGGAAAAATATATCTTATTTAGAATAGATTGTTAGATTAGTAATGCAGCATAACCACAAAGGCTTAGAACAATATCTCAGCAGGAACTATAGGTTATTTACCAAACTAATTTATAATTTTAATCAGATAACACATCACAATATTATTATAACCAGTAAAACTCAAGTAATAAGTTAAGTCGCAATTTCATATTTTCATCATCCCCTTGTACATGTAATTGGACTAGTGTCACTTCAAATTACTAGTGTCTCTTCAAAACCTGCGCTTTTAAATATATTTGCTTAATTTAATGAAATTGAACAATATAAAATTTGTGTTTATCTTATTATTCGGTTGCTTTAGACTTTGTTTATTTATTTTCATATGTAACATCCTGTTGTACCAGTACCATAGATTTTAGAAATTTTTCCATACCCTGTTTCAATACCAGACTTGTATCCGTATTCATATGCAACTCAGGTTACAGAATTTGAGCTCCTAAAATAACACAAGAGTCTAATTAGATTAAGATTATACCCTTTTTCTAATTTTTCTATTTTTTTAAGTGCATCCTTAAACCTGTTACGATATCTCTTTTGGACTCTTTGGATATCCACATGTAGTTTCCTACTTTCCTTCAGGAAATTTCCTCAACAGTTATGTTTAAGAGGTATAATTATCTCATATTTTTCAGATGCACAATTTGTGTCGGTTTTTTACCGTATGAGGAGCTAAAAAGAACATCATTTGAAATTGAGGGACTAACAAAAAAAATTTAAATTTAAGGGACCAAAAACAACAATAACCTAAATTTGGGGAACCAAAAATATATATTTAAACCTTAAATATAATATATAAAAATTAATTAATATTGCACACACTATATTAATAGAGGAGGATTCAACTTGTCCAAGAGTTCTCATCCTCACCATTCATTTTTTGAAAAAAAATAAAGGCATTACTCTTTGAATAAGTTGATCTCTCCTCATATTAATATAGTATTTATATAAATATTAAATAATATTATTATATTCATTAAATATACTCTCTCTATCCCATAACAATCGTCGTGTAAGAAGAAAAAATTGTTCCAAAATAATTGATGACATAATTAATTTTGTAAAATTAGTATTCTCTTTTGTCCAATTTTTTTTTTGTATGTGTAAAACAACTCAACCTAGGACAATTATAATGGAATAGAGTGAGTGATATATAATAAATATTATACAATTAATGCACCAAAAAAACATTATACAATTTGTATTTATTTAATGCATTTATGTATGTATTTAATATAGTAAAGAAATGAAATAAATATTTCTATCATGTATTTAATGTATGCATTTTTTTTAAATACATTATATTTAATAATAATAGTAAATGCATACATTAAATACATGATATAAATATTTATTTCATCTATATAAATATTCATTAAATACTATTTATTATATTTAATAAATAATATAAATATAAATAAATCAGTCCAAAATAAAAATAAATATAAATATAAATATAAATATTTACATACAAACCGACTTATGTATTTTGTGAATTGAATAGTTAATGTATGTATTTAATTAATATTTATGTCGGGTTT